>JH431066.1:2434-16360 GCA_000239455.1 Strigamia maritima
TGGGTTTCATGCTGATAACCTACGTACTCCGCAGAGGAACCAACAACCATTGTTGACTACTCCGCAGACCAAGGGGTTCAGTAGACAAGCACCATTTTGGGTCCCACCTACTAGAACAGCAGGTGTGAAACAGAATAGAGGATATGTAGATCCCAATATGGGGGGGATCCAATAACTCCTCCAATCCTTCAGGTTGTGGATCAAAGGATCACCAACAAGTGGATGCTCAGTTTTCTGGTTCATTCGCAGAGCTGAAAGAGCTAGTTCATGGTGCACCTCGATCTCGTAAACCATTACAAGATGAAGTGCGAATGAAAACAACAAATATACCAGAATTCTCGGGTAAAAGTGATAGCTGTGTACAATTTATAGAAATTGTAGAGAGCTTTGCTGAAACCCAAAATTTAGACATCAACCTCATGGTACATAAGGTTGTTGGTTTTATGCGCGGACCAGCCAGGTACTGGTATCACCAATACCTGGATGAGTTCACTTCTTGGAAAATCTTCAAAAGTTTGTTTATTTCAAGATTTGATGTCCCAATGGGACAACGAATCATGACAGTGCAAAAGATGAAGCAAGAACCAAGAGAATCACTATTCTCATATGCTGTAAGGTTTTTTGAAGCCTGGATTCAGCAGAAGAGAGTAAGCGATGATATGGCAGGTTGCATTTTTGTGCAAGGCGCCACGGAGACTGGTCTTCTAGGCCTGGAGACATTTGATTTGACCGACTTGACGATCACTCAAATTCACCGGCACATATGTGACCACAAAAATAAGTTTATTACAGGAATCCATATATCTGCTAACCCAGAAGAACAAAGTGATAATAAGTCTTCTGTAACAGATAATGCGATTTTCCCGCCTAAACAGAAGTCTAAACAAGGTGTTAAAAGCCTTCAAGTGGCAGATTCTGATTTAAGTGAATCAGAATCATCCACCACGGAGGAAGATGCTATCTAAGCACCGGGGAAGGATGGCATTCTAAATGAGTTCTGGCGGTCTCTCTCCCTGAGGTCGATGCTTTTGTTACTGGACGTGATAAACCGCATTTGGCTGGCGGATGTTTGGCCGTATTCATGGCGTGATGGACTCATCACACCGATTTACAAATCTGGCGATACGAGTTTAGCTAATAATTATCGGGAGATTACCCTTCTAAATATACTTTACAAGATTGTCACTAGTATGATGGCGCAAAAGATCTCCAAGTGGTTATTCCTGGAAGATAAATTATCGGAGAATCAAGCAGGGTTCAGAAAGAAATACAGTACACGTGACAATATCTTTGTCCTAAATGTTCTAATTGAAAATAGAAAAAAAGGAAAGGTGGAAAGTTGTATGTGTTATTTTTAGACCTTAAGGCCGCATTCGATAAGGTTGATAGGAAAATCTTATTTGAGAAGTTATGGAAGATGGGTATAAGAGGGCGGATGTTAGATGAAATAAGAGCCATCTACCGAGAAACAAGGAGCGAAGTTATAACTAATGAGGGATTATCTACGTGTTTCTGGACGATTAAGGATGTAAGGCAAGGATGTCCCTTGAGTCCTTGTTTATTCTCAGTCTTTATTAACGATATGGAAGATAGATGGAAATCACTGAACATCAGAGGTACGGTATCAAGCTGTCAAAAATTTTCTGTTTGAAATTTGCCGACGACGTGGCGATTGTGGCTGAATCACGACTCGAACTGCAGGAAATGATTGATTGTTTGGCTAAATACATTATTAGAAACAAGCTTGAAATAAATACTACAAAATCGCAGATTATGATTTTTAGAAATGGTGGGCAAAAGCGTAAAGACGAAAAGTGGACTTATAACGGTGTTGAGTTGGCTATTGTGAATTCGTACAAGTATTTGGGATTCACTTTTACGACTTTTAATGTAATGTCAGAACACGTGAAACAATGAGCAATTAAATCCCAAAGTATGGTTAATACAGCATGGGGTTTGATGAAACAGACTGGTATGCATGACTTACAAAGTAAACTTAAATTATACTCGGCATTAGTACAATCAGTATTATTTTATGGTGTGGAAATCTGGGGATTGAGAGGACGACAAGACACTGAAGGAATACATCGACGTTATATGAAAATGGTTCTGCAAGTTAATCGTAATTGTCCTGACTATGTTTGGAAAATGGAACTGGCTGAATATGATGTGAGGATTCTTACTGTTAAACGAGTTTTTAAATGTATAGTGGATATACTTAAGATGGAAGACTTTCGGTGGCCGAGAATCTGTCTCCGGGCCATGTTAAAGGAAGAAATACAAAAAAGTAATTGACGCCGTGATCGGGACCAGATAATCAAAGAGGCCGGAAATGGAATGCTACTAGAATTACTTAGAGCATCTAAAGACTTAGAAAGAATAAAAATAAATATGGAAGATATATTGAAGAGCTTGATGCTGCAGGAGATTCAGAAAACGTGGTCCCGTGTGGATTGTTCATCTTACTGTCCGAGATACAAGGAAATAAAAAATACATTTGGCAGGGAGACTTATTTAACTGATTCAACAAATTCGGAATATCAACGAAAAATCTGGATGCAATCACAATGTGGTGGCTGGGCTCGTGCTGGGGCGTGGTGGATGGAGGACTCCTGGCAACTGTGTCGAGTGTGCAAGAAAGTGACTGAGGACATCGAACACGTGTTTGGATGCAAAGAGATGTCTAGATATCGTGCAACGACTTGGTTTTGGCGGATCCGGGGGGAGATTGATGTGGCACAGATGAACCAGATATTGCAGGACCCGATTGACATTCATGTAGTGGAATATATTCGCTGTTTTGAAAAAATGGCGGAAGTGATTGGCTGATGTGCGTGGTGTTGTTCTCCTTGGCGGACGGTGGTGTATTTTTTGATTTTGTATTTTTGGTTTTGTTCAGTTATTTTGTTTATTTTTGGAATTTTGGAATATCTTGTAACTTGATTGCTGTTAAGGTATAATTATTATTATTCAATAATACAAATTAGCCAATACAAAGTGCTGATTACACTTTGACAGAAGATAACTTTAAAAATGCTTGGAGCGCATTAGAGCGACAGTATGGAAGACCTAGAACGCTGATACAAGCTTATATGCAGGGTTATATGAAGTCCTTGCCCAAAATAAAGGACACAGATTCCATAGCCTGCTTCCGGGACCTGTTCAATACTTGTACAGCATACATTCGAGGTTTAGAAGCTTTATCAGTTGATGTTGATGCGATAAGTTCTGTTATCACCGTCCACTAGGGGGACATGACGCGGGCCGTTGTCGTGCGCCTAGGTCGTGACACGATCACAAACTAAATAATGAATGATAATATGCCCGTGTAATCTATACAAATGACAAATGCTTTCAAACAAATACCTTATTACGTTTGGATGACAAAAACTTGCACATTTGTTTATTGCTATGAAGATGAAATGATGACACAGTAGGATTATCTTTCCTCAACAAAGATGTATCCTAGTAAAACGCACCTATTGTTTATTGTATTGTTTCAAATGCAATGGAATTACATCGATGACTTTAATAGAGCGCTGGTAATAGAGTCCATGGTAGATTCTCGTCGTCATCGTCCACAGTCTTCTCTAGCTCGTTTGGTTAAGGAAAATAATCTAATTTTATTTGTAAAACCAGATACATTTCTTGTCATCTCTCCATTTTGTCTAGAAAAGCGTATCACAGTAATTTGGCGAGATGGGAAATTTATTTGTCAATGTAAAGCAAAAGGTTACTGCTACCATAAAATGGCAGCAATGTTGAAACTTGGAATGAAAATTCCAGAGGACGAACATGAGCATTTGTACAAATTGACAACGTTGGTTAAACTTAGGAGAGGAAAAGATGGTAAGTCCGGAAGAAAACGTCCAAGATCTACCTGTAGTTTCTCTACCTGCAGATGACTCACTAGCAGCTTGCGAGGCATATGAATCAACACCGTGTAAAAGTAGAATTTATTAGTGTGCAGTTTGCATAAATAACATAGTGTTTCTGCAACATATAAGTTAATCAGAAAAGGACCTGCACCTAAACCTGCTGTAGAAAATTATGATGAACATGATAATGAACCTGAGCTTGCTTTTAATACACACATACATCTGCTTTTAATACTGAGTTTATAAGTTGCGATTAAAACCCATCATGCTTTGCGATTCACTTTGGAAATTGAAAATAAATGATAATACACCTGACGTACATCTGCTTTTAGTACACCTGAACAGACCTGGTTTTGATTTACCTAAACATACACCTGTTGTTAATTCATCTGAATACGTTGGGAATTCCACTCAGTTATTAATACATCTGTTATACTAGTGATATTGAAATAGATGCTTGTGATAAAATGAGTTTTCCTCGTCCTAAATTTTTAATTTATTTTTTAATAGAACCTGATTGCTGAATTTAATTGCGATTGGAACCAAAAAATAATATTTTTTTATGAAAAAATAAAAATGTGCAATCCTGCACATTGCCCTTTACTTTTGTTTAGGTTAAGTTAATTTTAGGTTTGTTTAGGCTGTGAAAATTTTATTTAAACTTTAAAAACCAGTATGTTTTAAAAACAGGGAACAGTTGTCATGATCAATTTATTTTGATTTTATATCTCAGAAAGTCTTTTAAATCTGCGGTCAATATGGATAATGAATGTAACAATTTTTAAAATTTGATATTTATTTTTTTTCAAATACGCTGACCCCTGGTGGCTTCCGTACAAACCACATATTTTACCATGCGGCGAAACATTCGATCGCAATTTAAAGTCCTTTTCGACAGGGCGAATAAACAGAAAATGCTTCCCCCATTGGCTTTTAGACATTGGTCATTATTGATCAGTGTATCAAATTCATTGAACTCTTCCCACTGACTTTAGCACACAGGTCATTAGCACCAAAATTGTGGACAAAATAAATGAGGTCGCTTGCAGATTTCGTCATCCAGACAACACACTCCAACTAGATAACAAAAAAGATTTATTTGTATTATTTGAAAGGAGTTAGGCATAAAACATGTTACGACGACTGCTTATCACCCACAATGCAACAGTCTCGTTGAAAGATTTAATGCAACCCTTGCAGCCACCTTATCTCACATGCTTAGGGAAACTCAGGCAGATTGGGATTGAATTGGTTATTGAATTAAGTA
The DNA here is from genome assembly GCA_000239455.1 of Strigamia maritima. NCBI lineage: Eukaryota > Metazoa > Arthropoda > Chilopoda > Geophilomorpha > Linotaeniidae > Strigamia > Strigamia maritima. The sequence goes on from JH431066.1 coordinate 7,580, forward strand.
AACACAATTGTACCCTTCTAATGGCAGAGGGAATATTTAATTTTGTATTTGACAAATTCGACAAAATTAATTCCCTTTAGCAAGAAAAATGAAAATCGCACTAAAAGAAAGAATCGATCAGAGAAGAAACACAACTTTAGTTTCTCTTTTATATTTTCTTCAGCAGGGTGTGTACCCAAAAAACACTGCTTATTTTGTATACTCTTCAAAGCGAATTATCAAAGCATTTACAAATCAATTGTCATTACGATTATTTAATGTTCAACCAATCGCGATGCCGAGCAGCCGCAGGCTACTGATTGTTCGAGTGATGTAGATGAAGATAATGATCCTTATAATCAAATGCAGAATGCAATCAATTTAGTGATGACAGCTGGAAAACCGAAAGGGACTGAACCTGTCAATCTTGACAAAGATTTTAAAAACAAAAACTATAAACCCATAAAGGATCTAAAATTAAATTTTACCCTAATTAACCAGATAACCCTAGACGCGGCTAGCATTTCACCACTAAGATAATATAAACAAAATTTTATATTTTATATTTTTATAATTTTATATTTTAAATATAGTATTTTGATAATCCCTGGAAACGAGCGGTGGAGTCAGAACACCACCATTAGAAAACTTGTACCAAGCACTAATGACAATTGGAGCTACGTCAACGCAGAGTGAAAGAGTTTTTCAGTGTCTTCCAACTTCATTTCGAAGACCCGAACAAAAATGAGTCCAAAAACACTGAATGCATTCGTTTTTTATGTTATTACTTTTTAAATGCTAAAAAATAATTGTGCAAATTTTAAATTTCTAATAACTTTACTTAAAAATAAACTTTAACTTTTTTTTTTTTTTTTTAATACTCGAGTACTCGATACTCGGTACTCGACTTTTTCGAAAGTCAAGTAAAATGGAAACCCTAATTGTGGACAAAATAAATGAGGTCGCTTGCAGATTTCGTCAACACACTCCAACTAGATAACAAAAAAGATTTATTTGTATTATTTGAAAAAAATTATGACAAGGTAATATTAGTTTTATATTAACATAATTTTGATCTTTTCAAACATTAGTCGCGATTGGTAAGCGCGACAACATTTCGTCGCATCATTAGAAATCGCGACAATATGTTGCGCAACATTGATAATAGCCCACAAAATAACGAATTTTTTTAAATTTTTTTTTATTATTTAAAATTAAAAATCATATTTATTCCTAGTTTTAGTGGGAAACTTCACTGCAATACTCGTTTGCTGAGCACTTTATTTTGTGAAAGAAAAGTTTTTTAAAAAAATATTTTTTTAATAAAAATATTAGTTAAGTCATATTATACGTTTAGATTGAGTCTCATTTGAATTCACAGTACAAAGGGTCTGTGTTGGGTTGAGATCAGTTTAAAAAGGGGATTGTTGGTGTTGGTAAACGATCTCTGGTCCTCTGGAGGTTTTACATATATTTGTGGAACAATTATATTATTCGAATCCGAGAAATGATTGTGACCAGTCATAGTTTATTTACAGGGGACCCAATTATGGCATGTGTTGGTACTTATGCACAAGGGAAAATTTTTGCATATTAGAATTATTTTTCCGAGAGAATAAGGTGTAAAGAAGATAGACCTCATCTGTTATCACCTGTTGGTGATGACTTTGTCCAATTTGCAGATGAATTAGCTGACAATTCTCTTTCAACTTGGATAGATTCAATACTTGAACAAATGTTTACAGGAAAAACATGACAATCAAACTAATTGTTAGCAAGTTAAAAATTTACTAGCATTATTAAAATTTAAAAATGGTTTTACTTGTTTTACAAATGTTATATCTCTGAAAACCATGATTCAAAAACTATTCAAGCTTAGTAAAACCAAAAACAAGTATTAATTTTCTATTTTTCTTTAGCCATTTTGAGGCCCTAATAAGTATCTGGCAAATTCTGGAATAATGAACAAAAATACATTGTGCGAAAACGAATTAAATATCTGAAAGAATTGAAAAGCAATAGTCTACATATCTACATATGAAAGCTTAGAAGATGTGGAAAGCACCTGTGCACCGCCTTTATGTTCTTAACTCATACTACGAATAAATCTCAGGTTCAGAAAAAACCCTTTTATATCCAAGGCATTGAATTCCGATTGGTAGTCAAACTCGGTCTACTGACGTGACGAGACCAATCGGGAATAGGACAATTCACAGATCGACCATACATACTGCAGCTACTTGTACAAGTGATACAACGAACGTTGTGTGTACGAATCGACAAAACATCAAAAAAGTAATTAAAAAACACTTCATTGAAATTTATTAACTCTAGGATTTTATGTAATAAAAATAAAACAAAACCGAAAATCAAGCAGAGAAAAAACATAATTTCTAATTTATGTATTTAAGTACGGTATCACAAGAACGAGCAACTAGTACACAGTAGAAAAAAACGATAAGAATTTTAAAAAAACTATTATACTTCTGTTCTAAGCGGATAGTGGATTAATTACAAACACTCTAAGCTAACAAAACAAAAAAAGCTGCTGACATTACGTATATCTAAATTCTTGGCCTACCTTTACTTTGTTTGTTGTCCTCTTTTGCAAGTGAAATTCGTCCTGTCCGTGATGGCGTTTTTTATGTAGTTCTTGACTTTGACTAACGATTTTGACATCGAAAAAACAAGTGGCTGCTTTCGCTTCATCCAAACTTACTTGGGGCACTTGTTACTCGCTCTCTTCACTACTTGATCTAACGTGTCTGTGTCCTCCTTGCCGACATGAGTTTATTTCATTCCGCGCCGCCATTTTTATTCAATCTGTATCAGAAGTACAACCTAGTGACAAAAATGTGAAACCTTTTCACATTAATTTCAACTTGTGTATTATATGCTTGATTTTTTTACTTTTAAAATTGATGATGTATATATGCTAGAAACGGTGTAAAACAAGCAACACTGTTAACCACCAAATGATTGGGCTCAGCTGTAGGGAATTTAAAACAACAAATAAACAAACATAGATTTCTTAACAAATTGAAAAGTAATTAAATTTAATATATAAAAAATATAAATCTAAATCTATCTATTGCCTGCTTTTGTAAAAAGGTTACATAAAAGGTTACATTTGGATTTTTGTATTGTTGCGCACATTTTTTAGCTACGAATTCGACTTAGCTGGACTCACACACAGAACTCCCAGCAATAACACACACCCACCCAAACAACCAAAAACACAAGAAAACAACCATACACGTATGACAAACCCACCACCACAAAACCAACAGAAACCGCCAGCAAATAATCGCACAAAGATGATGTTTGGGCCAACAAAACAATTATGAGATCCGATTGAGAACATGATTGATAATTGATACGATAAATTCCACATATACAAAATCATATAACGATGTGATATAAAGTTCCGATCCAACAATAGAGAATAAAGTGTCATCTTGTTTGTTTAATTGAGAAAGTATGAAAAGCCGCAGCAATCGCCATCATTCTTTTCCTGATCAATAATAAATATTTGGACCAATGATCTGCAATTTGATCCGCTAAGCAAAACACTTGGAAAATTTAAAATTTTTTTCGATTGTCAAATTTTCTAATTGAAAAAGTGCTGTATATGCCGATTTCCGTACGTCGAGTTTCCCATGTATTGCCAATTGCGTTGGTCCAATTAAATAATCCAGTATTTTTCTATCGATAAGATGAAAATTCATCAAAAGTTTGATCCAATCGCGTAATTTTCGTCAAATATATTTGACAAATGTGCATAATATTGGTTTCAAAAAATGGCAAATCAACAAATCCTTTGTTTGTCTACAAACTTCGTTTTCAATGACTGGCATTTCTGTAACCGCTTTACTAAATTTCCAATCAATTCGATACTTTTTCCATAAATAACTGCATTTTGGGCATAACATCTGTGACAGTGTGGAATCGGGGTCGACATTGTAATAATGTCGGCCGATTCAACAATGCATATAACACGATACAAACACAAAAAGTACCGAGAATAAAGAATATGCAAATATAGTTTTAATTTATCAATAGAATTTATTTACTCTTACAATTATAAAATACTAAGATATGCAAATGAGATCGATTTGCATACCTTAGGCCTATTTTGGTTCCATGTGCTTAGGCTTAACACAATGGTGATATCTTGGCGATCCTGAGGGATATGGTCGACTTACAGTCTGTCACAACCAAAAGGAACAAGATATATTGATCGTATCTATACAGGAAAGTATAATACAATCAACACAACTGAAATAAAACATTAGGGGAAGAAAAAGAGGTGTAAATGGTCAAGCCACAGCCACGTGGCGACCTAAGTGGTTTGACCCACATTCCGCATATTACACCATGCGTTATTTCTACATTAAGGGCCCAGGGCCAGAAATTGGGATGTAAACAACAGACGAGTTACTCACCGCAGCCCCAGTCCAATGTCGCGTCACGTCGGGATCGGTCATCGATCAAAGGTTGTGTCACAGTCGCTCCCTGAAGCCGTATGGCCCATGCGATTCTCGATCGATCCAGACATCGGCGGCCAAAAGCTCAACACATAATGTTCCAACACCATGTGGGAAGTATAGTCATTTTGACCCCATGTTCGCCTCATATTCACCTATTAACAGGTGTTACTGAGTAACACAAACACAGGTGCCACAGGGACGTGCAATACATCGACTATATACATGTATGACACTATAAAGTATGGTTAGTAACACGCAACCCATAAAATGCTATGGTTATGTTACACTACACTTTCAATATCAATATATACACTCAATATAATAACACATACCATCTAGGCAAATAATCACAGGCAAACAATATCACAGATCAAACATTCAGTTCAGGGTTTCAGTTCAGTATTTCACACTACTTCCTGTTTTGCTTGAGCTTATATACTCTGCTAATCTGTCACTAATCCCTAAGGAATGTGTAGATAACAGAGTGGCCAATGGGTGATGCCGGTTGTGGAATGTAATGACCACTTCCGGTATCATCCAACATTCCGATGTGGATTGGGGCGAATGGTCAATGTAATATACAAAATATATATTTATTGACCATTACTTTGGTATTGGTCATAAATAAGTGCGATATTTATTATCCACTTATTTATATTTAATGTTATAGTTCGAATATGCCGCTAAAGACGCATAGCGCGCTCTAGTGGCAATTCCTCGCCATAACTACGGTTCGAGACCGTCACACGTCCCACCGGAAGGAAAAATGAAGACGTTTACATCTTCATTTCATCCTGATAAGATGCTCAAAATTGATGCCCTTGGGTGTTTATCCGATTCATCAGAGTGGCACCCAAAATCATAAAAATTTGGTGTGTATATATTGCATTAAAGTCAAACAATAGTCTGCTAACAGAAATATTTTTAACTTTAAGGAATAATTAAAGTGTAGTTCATGATAGTACTTTTATTGGCTAAAATAGAACTATTATGGACTCCAAAAGGGTAACGTAATCGTCGTCGTACTTGGTGTTACGCTTACGAATACGCTTTGTCTTTTTGTAAGGTACAATAACTTGTTCCCTACGGCTCTTTGCTTTCTGACGACGCTCACGGTGTCTAGACACTGTAGGTATCGTAGTGGGCAAAGTTGTGGGTGGCTCACCAGCATTACTCTCTTCATTAGAGAGGACTACTGGTGGAGGATCCACTTCCATTGGTTCGTCGTCTTCACTCTCGATTGAGTTTGGTACGATTACCGGGTTTGGGATGGTAGTCGGTGGTTTCGCCACTTCCATCCATTCGGGTGTCTCATGAGGAACATCAGTACCAACAGTTTGGTCCTGAACCCATTGTTCCACTGGATATTCGGGAATGTATGGGGAGAGATCTTTGATATTAATCGAGCGCTCGATTTTGCCATCAGACACTCGTCTTAATTTGTAAGCTCCTCCGCCATTCACTTCCACTATCTCCCACGGGCCGTCTCTCTTAGGTGAGAATCCCGAGGTGATAACTTTATCAGCATCTGACAATATATGTGTCTTCTTCCAGACAAGGTCCATCTTTTGGAATTCACAAATATAAAATTTATCTTCATGAATTCGTCGATGGCGCTCATAATTGTCAGCTACTTTTCTGTACATGTCCTGATGGGCCCTTCTTAAAGTGTCCATCAGATCATTGACAAACGCTTCTGGATTGTTGAGATCCAGCCTCCTTCTACCAGTCACTATACGCGGGTCGAAAGGTAAAGGTACCGTGCGGCCCGATTTAGGTGTAGAGGGGAGTAGTCTGTGGCTTCGGATTTATTGGTCCGCTGCGCATAGGCAAACTCATTCAAATAGCGAGGCCATTGTGAATGTACGTCAGTGTAAATAGCTAACATCATCTTGATGTCTCATTTGCACGTTCCTGGGATTTGCTTGTGGATGATAAGTACTAGTGCTACCAACAGTTATGTGCCTTTTAGCACAGAACTCTTTGTAGATGGTACTCACAAACTGGGGACCATTGTCACTTATAATTTTGGATGGATGTCCAAATCTACAAGCAACCTCGTTCACCTTATCCACAATCTTGCTGCTGGTGGCCGTAGTCAGCGGATAGAGTTCTACAAACTTAGTGCATTGATCAATAATGACCAGGATCCATTTGTATTGGCTTCTAGACGCTGGCTTAGGTCCCATTAGATCCGTACACATCACTTCCCATGGGGTAGTCATGTTATGTGGTGTGTAAGGAGCAGCACACTTCTTCTGTTTGGCTAGGTTTATATGTCTGGCAATGCACGCAACTATTCACATAGTGTCGTACATCACGGTCCATTCTAGGCCAATAGTACAAGTGTCTAGCCCTATCAAGAGTTTTACTCCTACCTGCATGACCACTCAAAGGATGTCCATGGCAGGTGAATAGAGCTCTCTTGACCAATGATCGAGGGATAACTGTTTTGAATCCGTTACCAGAGTCATTCAGTTCCTCTTCAAAGGTAGGCCTAAAGAATACTAACAACTTGGATTGATCATTCTCATCAACATCCAAGATGTAGCCTCTTATTTTGTGTTTCCATTCGACACGGTTATGGTACTTGTCCATTTCTTGTCGAACTTCTTCACTTCCATTCAGATAGTTTCGAATTTTCTTCCAAACTGGATCTGATCTTTGAGCTTCAATGATCTCGCTCCTAGTAGGTGGGATATCATTGAGAATCTCAGTTAAAGCACTGTGGAGAGTTTCGGGCTCGTCCACCTCACCTCCCCCTTCTTGCTTTGACACATCCTCCAAGGATTTATCATAGCAAAAACTCAACACCAACGTTACAGAAGTATTCTGATTTCTCACAAATCTTCCGTACTGGGTTAGGAGATTTCCTGACCAGTCTGGCCAAAAACTGAGTGATTTCAGTTTCTTCCACATGGTCAGTGATAGGTATTTCAGTAACTGGTAGTGGGGCTCTTGAAAGGGCATCCGCTACTTTGTTCTGACTACCTTGTCTATACAGTATTTTGAACGCTCCGCACTGAATTTTCACTGCCCAGCGTCCAAATCTGCCTGAAGGTTCTGGGGTCGACATCAACCACTTGAGTGCTTGAGCATCAGACTCCAAAATGAATGTAGTATACTCGAGGTATGGTCTAAATCAGTCTACAGCCCATACCATGGCTAAACACTCTAGTTCAGGAGTAGAGTATCTCACCTATGCTCCCCTTAAGACTCTACTTGCAAAAGCAACAGGGCGTGGTTTTACAATCATGCCTTGTTTCTTATCGTACCATACTGGAGCATCCTGACAGAGTACAGCCCCAAGTCCAACATGGGATGCATCTGTCAAAATGACAAATGGCTTTTTCAAGTCTGGCATCAACAAGACATTCTCGTTACATAGGGCATCTTTTACTTTTTGAAAAGCTACCTCTTGTTCCGTGTCCCACTGGAAATCAGTGTCCTTGCCACCCATCAACTTGGTGAGTGGTTTTGACATTTCAGCGTAATGTGGGATGAATTTTCTTAAGAAATTAGACATTCCATGAAAACGCTGGATATCTTTTACACACGTAGGTGTAGGGAACTTCTTTATCACCGAAATCTTGTCTGGGTCACCTGTCAGTCCCTGAGGTGTGATCCAGTGGCCCAGAAACTTGAGTTCTGTCCTTCCAAATTTCTACTTCTTAGCATTCACAGTCAAGTTAGCTGCCTTGATTTTCTCTAGCACTAACTTGACATGTGTCATATGCTCTTCCCAAGTGTCAGAGAATATGATGACGTCGTCGAGATATACTGCGACGAATTCACCAAGATAACTCTCCAACACCTTCTCCATTAACATTTGAAAGGTGTTGGGTGCATTACACAGACCAAAAAGCATTCTAACAAATTGGTAGGTACCTTTGGGTGTGTAAAATGCAGTCTTACACTTATCCTCTTCTGCCATCGCCACTTGATAGTAGCCTTTTACTAAGTCAAGTGATGTAAAGTATCTAGCCTTCTCACACTGATATATAAGAATGTCAATACTTGGCATTTGGGTAACTTCGACTTCAGTAATGGCATTAAGCCATCTGTAGTCGATGCACAAACGATACGAACCATCAGGTTTTGCCACAATGACAGAATGACTGATGTAAGGACCGTTTGACTTCTCAATAAGGCCCAGTTCTTCTAACTCTTCAACAAGAACAAACATTATCGATTTCTTCTGCGGGTTATGCTGCCTATACGCATTTCTGGATATAGCAACATCCGGCTTGAACTTAATCTTGTGAGTTGTTAAGTGAGTGCAACCAGGTTTATTACTGAAAACAGTTTTAAT
>AFFK01017148.1:0-22508 GCA_000239455.1 Strigamia maritima
CTTTGGAACGCAAAGGAAAAATCCAAGTATAGCGGGTAGCATCATCCACTACGCATAATAAATAACGCGCTTCCCCTAGGGATGGGACAAGACAGGGCCCCCATAGGTCCATGTGAAGTAATTCGAGGGGCTCACTAGCTACTAGCAGACTTTCAGACTTAAATCCTGCCCTGGTGGATTTAGACAACTCACAATTGTCACAAATGGCATTTGACACCTTTTGGTGCAACTCAATACCCTTAACATTAACATTGTTCAATAAATAATTTAAACCCTTTGTGTACATGTGTCCAAAACGTTGGTGCCACATGTTTACAGAAACACTGTAATTCCCAGGCTTGCCCGTTGGACTTGGCTCTGTTGCACGAGTTTCAGACTTATTTAAACTAGAATGATTTTTCTGTCTGTACTTAACAGGCCCTTGAATACGGTAGAGTCCATCCTCTAATTTACCGTACAACGAGCAAACCTTGGAATTATTTTTATACACTTTCATTAAATTATTATAAATTGACACATTGTATTTTGCACAATCAATTTTGCCAATAGAAATGAGATTACGCTTAAAGTTTTTCACAAAGTACACATTCAGAAGTTTAATCTCATGAGGGGCTCCTTGCACTTGCACTATGAGCTCAATAGTACCACGACCGGTGATACTGGATGAGCCCTCACCCAACTCTAGGCGCATGGGTTGAAGTCTTCGAACTCGCAGAACATTTCCCTGTTGCCACAAACATGGTGTGATGCACATGAATCCAAGTACCATGCCGTTGAGGTGACATCCACACTTGCACTGCACACCTGAGGTGACTTTGGGACAGTTGGTTCACCTGGTGCGTTAGCAAACCATGCAGACTGTGGCTTATGTGCTTCAGCCGGTACACTAGGCGCTTGACGCCCACCTCGGCGTCTTCCTCGGCCACGGCCACGCCCTTGTTGCTGTGGTTGGCCCTGCTGTGGCTGCTGAGACCTCGGCACCTTTGGTTTAGTGCAATCACGTGCGTAGTGACCCTTGATGCCACAGTTGTAGCAGGTGATTGACTGCAGACGGGCCTTGCTGTCACTGGATGAAACATCACTATCACTCACTGCACTATGGCCTTTAAGACTTAATGAATAAACCGTAGCCGCCTCGAGAGATTTTTCACTGAGCTTCCTGCGGTTGTTTTCTAACAATAACGCTTCTTGGACCTTCTCGTAGGTGAAGTTGACTTTCTGCCATTGGTAGATTGACTGAATCTGCAGTTCAAAATCCTTTCCAACACGTGAGAGCAGAATATAGGCTTTGATCTGGTCTTCGGGCTTCAATTTTGCATTGGCGGCGATTAAGTCATCTTCTGCCTTTTCTAGTCAACTTATGAAGGTGTCGAGCTACTCATTTTCCAGTCTGCGGATACCATAGAACGTTTCCACAAGTGAAGCTTCTCTGGCAATAGAACTAGGCTCAAATAGCTTCTTAAGGTGGAGCCAAACCGCTTGAGTATCCTCGCACTTCATTGCGGCAGGTTGCAAACGTGGAACAAGGCTCTGGAGGATGATAGCCCATGATTTTGCTTTATCCTTAGCAAATTTCTGCTTTTCCTGTGCAGAAGCTGTGGCTGGGGGCTCTTCTTGCTTGCCAACTGCAAAAGACCAAATTCCTTTCTCTTCTAAGAGAAGCTGTACGTCAACACACCACTGGACATAATTGGTGCGGTCCAGTTTAAGTATCCCGGAGGCTGCTGACTTGGTTATGTCCTTCTCGGACATCTTGGCAATCTGAAAACTCAAAAGACAAGACAATTTCCGCTCAAATTGAAGAATTTGCAATTTCTTACTGATTTTTGCCCAAATTCACTTTTGGGCAATTCTGGATGCTTGTCCTGGTCCAATTAACCACCCTCTGCTACCAATTGTTGTGGAATACGTTTGGCCAGGACCCACGAGCACCGTAAAGGTGAAGAAATTGGTGGAAATCAAATTTTTGCAATTTTTGGAAATTTGATTTGGATGGAAAATCCGAGATCGCTCGGCGGGACTCGGTGGCCCGGCTGCGGCCAAAAGTTGCCGCAAGTGAATTAATGCATGTAATTTCGAGAAAACTCACACTTAAACGGTCCAAACATGTAAAACAACTTGTTTATTGGCAGGAGCACTTCACAGGCGCCATCTTGGCTGAACCTGGGCAGGAAGGAGAGGGGCCCGGGACAAATTGTAGTCTCGGGCTGAATAAAAGCATTAAGTCATTGCTAAAAATAGCCACTCATCACCTAGGTGTTGGAAATGCTTTGTAAAATAGAGAACTGATGTCATACATCTAGATCACTTGACATGCAGTTCTCTAAAAGGAGAAATGACAAACAAATGGACCAAATTGGTGCAGAAAATACAGTTTTGACATGAAAACAAAAACTACCAATTTGGTAAACCAGCCAAGACCATTAACTAAATTAATAATACCAAAATAACTGTTAATGATCAATAATTGCCAAAATAAAATAACAGACAATATCTTAAATGCCTAATTGGCAATTATTATAACACAGGGGCCTTTGTTACAAAGAAAATAATTCAGAGCTGTGTTATGACAATCTTTGGCATAAACACAGCCATAATTGGACTGAAATCACATGTTAGATTTACTATATACCTACATATACGATGGGGACAAGTATACGATGGATATCCACATGAGTACACAACCTCCCGTCAGCAATTCCCACATCGAGAAATTGCAACCCACATCTCGGTAGAACCACCACGTGTGACGATCCGATATTCGGAGAAATTACCATGTGATAATAACCTCAAAATACCGACTAAATCACTAACAACTACGCGAGATGGAGAAGTGATAATTCTCGATGTGGAAATGTAGGGAAACTCACAGGAAAATATCCTAAACCAGATTGGCAGCGGAGTTACCTCGCGTTAATCGCCCTAGCGACCGCAGCGGGAGGGACTTAAACACTAGGCGGTTAGTCCCTGCCCAGGCCTTTCTCAAGGCTACGCTACCTGACTGTGAGTTCAGTGGTCAGTCGCATCCTGGGCCTTCTGGGGTGTCCAGATAACCTCCCTTGCGGAAGGTCTTGTTCCCCAGGAAAGAGCTAAGTCCAGGTCCCAAGGTAAGATTCTCTCTGGTCAAGCCAGAGAGTTCCCAGTGCTTGGGGCCTGAGGTGGGTTAGTTTTAGTGCAAAGCTTTATTTTAAAGAGAAGGCAAAGGACCAACTAATCACAGTCAAAGTCAAAAGCCAACTGATTTATTATAAAAAACTTGCTCACTACAATAGGTTGGTGTTACACACCATAACAAACAGGACATGAGCTCATGAGCTCATGAGCTCATGCAAGAAAAGGCTTAACAGAATAGAAAATAGGTTTAACAGAAAAATAGGTTTAACAGAATAGTAACAGTATTGATTCTGAGTGCAGCCTCTAGGTGCTAATAAGAAAAACCCACACTAGAGGCTGCAACATATCCAACATAACTTATCAAAACATAACATGATTACTTTTATTAACATACCTCTAACTGATTAATACTTATATAAAATATGAAGCCAGGAATAGTATACTATCGAACAGAGTTATCATAATATGTATGTAAACGGGAAGATCTGGAAGGTATCTGAATCTGGATCTTCAGCTGTTATTCCTGGTTTCCTAAGGTGGTTCTAGCACGGTATGGACGGAAGATCAATCCGACTAACGGATGACTTTTGGCTGTATTCGTCACAAGGTTTGGACCAACATTGTGGGTCAAGTGGCCCACTTGACCTTCATCCGTATAGTCCGGCGCTCCGCATTGCGGCTAACACGTTAATAGATAATTATTCAACCCAAAGTAGAGAAGTCACGATAACTGGCTTGTCCAGATCAACTACCACTCTCCGATGTGACACAACATCATGTCATCACTACTTTTGTATTCGCGGTACATATGCTTTCATAACATAAATGCTAAGGCTCACTACGGTCCTTACGGTTGTTGCACCTGCCGGTTCGAGAGTCTTAAAAAGGCGTTCTGAAACCACATCAACTAGGTAACTTTGAACATAACATTAATATATCTTTAAGGGTAATCTGGAACCAAATAGAGCTCCGCGAGCCTTTTTATAGTAGTCGCTTCCTTGGTGGTCAGCCTGTGTCCAATTGAACATCAGTATGACCATTAGAGGCGGGCACTACAGGATTAACAGTGACATACACAAAGTTGGGCCAATCGGTACAACTTGTGACGGGGTCGGAATTGTACTCGCTATATGCAAATATGGCGGTCAATTCCTACACATTTTTAACACGATATAAAACCATCTTAACAATTAAATACCGGATAAAACGTGCAAATGGACTTAAACTTTCTATACTATATTATCTTTACAAACCTGATCAAAACATACGATAAAATGTACCATCTTGGATTATGATACATTATTATCTATTTCAATTGTTCCATCGTGCATGGTAGCGATTCTGGATGAATTTCAGACAATCCGTAGAGTGCTAACTTACATATTCATTCCGTCACAAACCAACAGGTAAAAAATGACATTTGACTTCCTCTATATTTCGAATATAGTTGAAGTTCAAATTACTTGCACATTGAATGCAAGTGGAAGAATAGAGGAGTGAAATGGTCAGCCATGGGCCACATAGCGACCTAATTTGCATGGAAGCCAAGTTCCGCGTGTCACTCAACGCGTTATGTCAAATTGGGGGCCCGGGGCCATGAGAGGGAAAAAAATACACAGACATAAATTGCTCACCTATGGTCGGTCCCGGTCCTGTGTCGCGTCCTCGAGTTTCCTAGTTGCTGCGGGAAAGTAGGTCCTGTCACCCAGTAGGTCGGCTAACTCGGCCGCTGCAAGTGGCGACGGTCACTCGAGCTCGGCGGCGATAGAGTAACCACAGTACAATGTCTGCGGTATATTGGCGGTTACATTTCTGATACACAAGCCTCATATTCGCCTCATAATAAATCAGAGGCGCCAAAGGCTTGAAAAAATGTAATCAAGCACGAAGGCAAATAATCATAGGCAAGAATCAGTATCAGTAACAGCACATAAAGCAAAAAGGCATTACTTCCTGTGTTACAAGGGCTTTTATACTTGTCTAATCCCTTTATCATAGATAAGGGGATTATGACAAGATAATCCCATGAGTCAGAGTGATGACCATTATGACATCACTCATTCTCAAGACCATGTGCTTTTATCACTTTATAGAAATAAGAATATTTATTTTCTATGTTGTGATAACTCAAATATTATAAATAATAACTTTATTTCTTTATAAAGTCCTAATATTTATGTGCACAATTGTCTGGTCGAAACTCTATTTATGGACGCAACAGTGCGCCATAGCGATAGTTTCTTCAACTGAGTGAGGCTATGAGGCTTTATACAAACTAATAAATAATAACTACAAGTTTTAACTACTTGTAATTATGATTTATTACTTATATCTATTCTCTCCATAATAATAAATCTTTATTTGCATCTATATTTATTATTTTATTTTGAGTCTGCCGGCATGGTCGCATAGGCGCGCCATAGTGGTAGACTCTACAACTTTTTACGGGCGTTCCAGCCCGTCAAACGTTCCCCCGTCTAGAAAATGAAGAGGTTCACATCTTCATTCCCTAGACCTTATTTGGACAGTATATCATCTCTGGAGACCCCAGGTATGAGATTCATAGTGGAGTTCCAGGCTTCTCAAGGCTTCGAAAAGAACTTACCATTCTTCTAATTACTCCTTTAATTTACCTTAAGTCTCTGTATATTTCAGATACTTTCATAACATTAAGTATAACTTATTCAGAGGGATCTGAATAGCCAACTTGACAATTAAGTTGGTTAAACCAAGTTTCAACATGAGTGACGTAATCGTTGTCATAACATGTGTTACGGTTACGTTTGCGTTTCACTCCTTGTGCAGGCTTTGAAACTAGTTCCTCCTGCTGTTTGCTCGCTTTACGACGATGACGCTTCTGGTTTTTAAACAGAGTGACGGTCGTCTCTTGCGAGGGTTCAGTATCTACATCCATTGGCTCGGCTTCACCATTCGTTGAGGGGTTAGGTTCCGTTTCCATAGGTATGTTACTTCCAATTTGAGATGGAAATGGGGTTTCCATCCAACTGGGAGTCTCATGAGGGGTATCAGTACCTTCAGTATGATCTTCTACCCACTGCTCAAGAGGATACTCAGGAATATAGGGGGTCAGATGCTTTATATTGACAGAGTTCTCAATCTTACCATCGGAAACTCTTCTCAATTGATAAGCGTTACCACCATATACTTTGATGATCTCCCACGGGCCATCGCGTTTTGCAGCGAATCCCGAAGTGATACCTTCCTCAGCATCTGACAATATGTGTGTCTGTTTCCACACAAGGTTCATAATTTGAAATTCACAAATATAGTATTTATTTTCGTGGATTCTTTTATGACGCTCATAATTGTCAGCTACTTTTTTGTACATATCTTGGTGAGCCCTTCTAAGAGTGCCCAACAATTTAGATACAAAACGTTCTGGGTTATTGGAATCCAATCTGTTTGACTATTCGCGGGTCGAATGGTAAAGGTACTGTCCGTCCCGTGTTTAGAAACAGAGGCATATAACCTGTGGCTTCCGATTTACTGGTGCGTTGCACATATGCAAACTCATTCAGAAAACGGGGCCATTGCGAATGAACATCGGTGTAAATAGCCAACATCATCTTGATGTCTCTATTGGTACGTTCTGTTTGATTGGCCTGTGGATGGTAAGTACTGGTATGCTTAACAGTGATGTATCTTTTTGCACAAAACTGCTTGTATATCGTACTTATAAATTGTGGTCCATTGTCGCTTATTATTTTGTCTGGGTGACGAAATCTGCAAGCGACCTCATTTACTTTGTCCACAATTTTGGTGCTTGTGGCCTTAGTCAGTGGGAAGAGTTCAATGTATTTGGTACACTGATCGATAATGACCAATATCCATTTAAATTGACTTCTTGATGCTGGTTTTGGGCCCATTAAGTCTATACACATCACTTCCCATGGAGTAGTCATGTTATGTGGTGTGTAAGGACCTGCACACTTTTTATGTTGATTGGGTTTGTATTGTTGACAATGACAACACGATTTTACATAAATGCGGGTGTCCCTGTCCATACCTGGCCAATAGTACAACAATTTTGCTCTATCAAGAGTTTTACTTTTTCCTGCATGGCCACTTAAAGGATGTCTATGGCAGGTTAAAAGTGCTCTCTTGACCAGTGAGCGAGGAATAACTGCCTTGAATCCATTGCCGGAGTCATCTAGTTCTTCCTCAAAAGTTGGGTTGAAGAAGACTAACATCTTGGAGCCGTCATTTTCGTCGGTGTCCAGTATGTAACCCTCAACTTATTTTTCCAGTCTTTGTACTTATGTTGTTCATTTGGATTATTCTTATGAACCTCATGGTGCCTGTTGACCTTTTTCATCTGTACTTAGATAGTCTCTTATCTTTTTACAGTATCTGTCGACTTTCTGAACTTGAATGACTTCTTCTCTAGTTGGAGGAATATCATTTAGGATCTCAGTTAGTGCACTGTGGAGTGTTACTGGCTCCACCTCACATCCCCCTTTTGCTTTGCAAATCCAGACTCTGGATTTTTAGAGCAAAACTCTACATCCACATTGCAGAAATATTGTGTACGACCAGCAATTTTCTGCACTGGGCTAGAGAGATTTCCTTCCCAATCCGGCCAAAACTGAGTTATCTCTTTTGGCTCGATATGGTCAGTTTCAGGTATGTCACATGTTTGTAGTGATGCTCTAGATAATGCATCAGCTACCTGATTTTGACTACCTTTTCTGTAAATGATTTTAAACGCTCCGTACTGGATTTTCACTGCCCAGCGTCCAAATCGACCAGAAGGTTCAGGAGTCGACATAAGCCATTTTAGGGCTTGGGCATCTGACTCTAGAATGAAAGTGGTATATTCGAGGTATGGTCTAAATCTGTCGATTTAGAGCTGTCTGTAGATTTACAGCTAAGCACTCTAATTCAGGTGTAGAGCATCTTTCTTCTGCACCTCTCAGAACTCTACTTGCAAAAGCAACAGGTCGGGGTTTTACTACCATTATCTGTTGACTTTGACACCATACTTCCTCATTTTGACAGAGTACTGACCCAAGTCTACATGGGATGCATCTGTCAAAATGACAAAAGGTTTCTTGAGATCTGGCATGATGAGCACAGCTTTCTCGCAGAGTGCATTTTTAACATTGTTAAAAGCAATTTCTGCTTCTGCGTCCCATCGGAAGTCTTTGTCTAAACCACTCATTAATTTTGTGATTGGTTTCGACATTGTTGCATGATCAGGAATGAACTTCCTGAAAAAGTTGGTCATTCCATGAAAATGCTGGACTTCTTTAATACAGGTCGGTGTTGGGAACTTTTTGATTGCAGAAATCTTGTCTGGGTCACCTTTGAGACCCTCTGGGGTTATCATGTGACCAAGAAACTTGAGTTCTGTCCGACCAAACTTAGACTTTTTTGCATTAACAGTCAAATTAGCTTCTTTAATTTTTTCAAGAATTATTCTGACATGTTCCATATGCTCTTTCCATGTATTTGAATAAATAATAAACATCATCCAAATACACAGCTGCAAAGTCTCCCAACTGACCTTCCAACACTTTTTCCATCAGCATTTGGAATGTGTTGGGTGCATTGCACAAACCAAAGGGCATCCTAGTAAACTGTTATTTCCCTTTTGGTGTGTAAAATGCAGTTTTACTCTTATCCTCATCAGCCATTGCTACTTGATGGTAACCTTTGACTAAATCGATATTGGTAAAGTATTTGGCTTTCTGGCACTGATGTAACAGAATGTCAATACTTGGCATCTGAATGGCATCGATTTCAGTAATGGCATTTAGTCACCTGTAATCGGTACACAATCGATACGACCCATCTGGTTTTGCAACTATCACTGGGTGGCTGATGTATGGGCCTGTTGCTGGTTCGATCAGACCTAGTTCTTCTAGTTCTTCTACGAGCCTCAGCATTATAGCCTTTTTCTGTGGATTATGTTGTCTATAAGGATTCTTCAAAATTTTAGCCCCTTCTACAAACTTAATCGCATGTGTTGTCAGATGACTACAGCCAGGCTTGTCGCTGAATACTGCTTTGCAAGCTGCTAGTACTTCTTTCAACATTAATCACTCTTCTGGTGTACAGTTACTACCAGCTATTAGCTTTTCATTCCAATCTAATGAATTTAAGTTCAATTCTGTATTCATCAATAAAGAATTCACTTTAGGTTCAAGCGGTTGACTTCCACCAGTTGTGTAAGGAATTATGAGGTCAGGCAAAAATTTGCACCTGAATTCCCCGGCATGTGCATCTGGTAATAGGCCAACTCTTCTCATGAAGTTATGACCAATTATCAAACCACAAACGTCAGCTGGCAATATGTAGAAAACCATGGGGGTCATTTGCTCTTTACCCCATTGAATACATAAAGTCACCTGACCCAAAGGAGTATGAGTTGCGCCAACTGCATGGATTAACATATTCCTTGGTGGTTCTTGTATATATTCTGGTCGGAAACATGTTTCTGTTAGCAGATCCGCTCCAATAAAACATTGTGTTGCTCCAGAATCCATTAGAGCATTAAATTTCAGTCCTCCTATGATAACAGGCATACGAGGGCTGTCATTCGTATTTTCGAGACATTTCAGAAAAACATGGTTAATCCGAGATGTTCCTCACTTTTTTATCCAAATTCTCATTCCGTTTTATCCGCTCTTTCAATAGCTTGATAAAACTATGTGAATTGGCTCGACCATTTGAAATAGATAAGTTCTTCAACTGAAGTTCTTCAGTTGGTGGTTTTCCAGTCGCATCCTTCCAACGGAAGTTGCGCCCTGTCTGAACGTCCAACCGCCCATTTGGTCGTTGATCACCGTCTGCAGTGTCCAAGTTTGGTAAAACCTGACCACATATGAGAACAGTAATTCTTCACTTTCTTGCCGAGTTTCCTGCACTTGTTTGATCCGTTGTTCCTCTGGAACATCAAATCGATCAATGTACAGTTTTTTAAAAGTTGACCAGTTGGTGAAATGTTGAATGTTGTGGCGATACCACAGTTTCGCGGGTCCAATTAAGTATCCCGATACTTTGCTCACCATTTCATTCAATGGAATCCCTTTAGCCTCGGCTACATTCTCGACAATTTCAAGAAATCTCATACATTTCTCGCTGTTGCCATTGAATTCGGGAATATCAATACTTTTAAGTAAGATCCTGTCTCGTTGATTGTCGCGAGGTGGGTTTACTTTGAGCATTGTGTCCACAGTGTCTTCCAATATTTTCTGATACTGATCTGGTGTCAGAGAAAAGTTGGGAGAGCTACCAGAAAAATTATGCTGCTCCCCCTATTTGGGTGAGTATCATAATTTTTTCCTTTGGTCTTGCACCTTGCTGGTTGGTTTGGCCAGCCTGTGGTAGTTCCCAAAGAGGAGGGGGTCTGCTGAATCCCTTTGACTGCGGAGTAGTAAGTTCAAGTTGCTTATCTCTCTGCGGCATCTGGAATCCAGCTTCCTCAAACACACCCTGTTTGGTTGAGATGTTGGCACAGATCTGATCCTAGGCTGATAAACTCTTCGAGTGGCATTGATTGGCGTACTGCCATACACACTTTGTGAGTTTGGTCTCTCCATTGGGATCCAAATCTTCCTTTGTCCCTCTACAGATATGTTTTAGGGAGGAGGCAGAATTTTCTGCACCATCTGTCCCAATTTTGTGTTGCTAGAAACTGTTAGTGATGTAAGACTCATCGCTGTTCGAGCATTTGGTGTCATCACCACAGTTTTCTGCTTCTCCGAAGGAAACAACTGTCTTTGCATCATCTGTCCCGTGCTTTTTCTGGCTAATTCAATACTCGGAACTCTGTTCAGAGCTGTGTAGGCCAGGGCTGCACGAGCAGGTGAAGAGAGTGGGACATGCCTAAAAGCTAATAGCGGAATTATTCTCTGCTTACCCGCTTTGCTTATTCCCGAGTCTGTACTTGATCAAGAGTTACCAACTTCTTGAAATTGCTTCAGGTGTTGCCTCATATTGTGAATTGAGGCAAATTCTGACACATTCAGTTGGAAGTGCGCACCGTAGTCGAAGTAGGCCTCCAACTTATATGGGGATCTGACTCTGAGATGCGCAGGTCCACTTTTTTATTAAAGATGCTTTTGCACACTTGTCTCATGTTTTCTAAGTGAATCCTGGCTTTCCCTAATGTAGAGAAATCACTAGGGTTTGTGACGGTCCAAAATCGGAAACAAATTATTATTCTACATTTAAATGGCGTTGACTATTCAGCCACGCCATATCCAAACTCTAATTAGTTATTAAGCCTATTTCTGGTTTTATGATTAATTGTATTAGTTTGACAAGTAAATAATTCAAACGAGTGTATATTTATTGAGTTATGATAAATAATAATATTTCACATTATTATTTATACATTGGATGGAAATCACTTGTAAAAGTAATTATTATTTAGGGAAAGTGTTGTAAGGAATTCCCTACAACAATTACTCTTTTTATGTATAGCTTGGGGATTAGTCGCACCTGCGACCTATTTCCTGGTTTGTGTAAGTGACCCTTGACCCTGATCAAGCAGAGTTCACTTGGACTCTGGCAGGAAGTTGTACCGATTAGCCCAACTCCCTGTATGTCATAGTTAAGCTTATAGTGCCCACCTCTGATGGTCATACTGCTGATCAATTGGACACTGGCTGACCACCAAGTGAGCAACCACTATAAAAGGGCTCGCAGAGCTCTATTTGGTTCCAGATTATCCTTAAAGATATATTGATATTATGTTCAGATTTACCTAGTTGACGTGGTTGTAGGTATGTAGTAAATCCAACATGTGATTTCAACCTAATTGTGGCTGTGTTTATGTCAAAGATTGTTATAACACAGCTCAGAACTGTTTTCTTTATAACAAAGGCCCCTGTGTTATAATAATTGCCAATTAGGCATTTAAGATATTGTCTGTAAGTTTATTTTGGCAATTATTGATCATTAACAGCTATTTTTGTATTATTAATTTAGTTAGTGGTCTTGGCTAGTTTACCAAATTGGTAGTTTTTGTTTTCATGTCAAAACTGTATTTTCTGCACCAATTTGGTCCATTTGTTTGTCATTTCTCCTTTTAGAGAACTGCATGTCAAGTGATCTAGATGTATGACATCAGTTCTCTATTTTACAAAGCATTTCCATCACCTAGATGATGAGTGACTATTTTTAGAAATGACTTAATGCTTTTATTCAGCCCGAGACTACAATTTGTCCCGGGCCTTCTCCTTCCTGTCCAGGTTCAGCCAAGATGGCGCCTGTGAAGTGCTCCTGCCAATAAACAAGTTGTTTTAAATGTTTGGACCGTTTAAGAGTGAGTTTTCTCGAAATTACATACATTAATTCACTTGCGGCATATAAGCAGTTTGTCTGCGGCCGCCAAGAGCCTTCAAGCGGCCAAGAACGTACGCAGATCCACGTTGCCAATTCCGAGACGTAGTGCGCGAAACGAAGTTCACGTACGTCAGCCAGAAGCCGCTTGTCCCACATGCGGCTGGAATTCAGCGAAAACTCCCTACATTGTACCGCAGCAAAGCACCATTCGGTGCACATTTGGTTTTCACCTTATTGCGGTATTTTTGATGTCCAGTGCGTCAAAATTTGAGTCAAAATTTTGAAATTACTGCCAGGTACCAAGCAAGGTACGAGGAACACAGCCAGCCTATCGCCGGAGCGCTCAGAACCATATTTAGGGCCGACTTTTGAGTCGACGGGAATCGCGGCAACTTTTGGCCGCAGCCGGGCCACCGGGTCCCGCCGAGCGATCTCGGATTTTCCATCCAAAATCAAAATTTCCAAAAATTGCAAAAATTTGATTTCCACCAATTTCTTCACTTTTACGGTGCTAGTGGGTCTTGGCCGAACCTATTCCACAACAATTGGTAGCAGAGGGTGGTTAATTGGACCAGGACAAGCATCCAAAATTGCCCAAAAGTGAATTTGGACAAAAATCAGTAAGAAATTGCAAATTCTTCAATTTGAGCGGAAATTGTCTTGTCTTTTGAGTTTTTCAGATTGCCAAGATGTCCGAGAAGGACATAACCAAGTCAGCAGCCTCCGGGATACTTAAACTGGACCGCACCAATTATGTCTAGTGGTGTGTTGACGTGCAGCTTCTCTTAGAAGAGAAAGGAATTTGGTCTTTTGCAGTTGGCAAGCAAGAAGAGCCCCCAGCCACAGCTTCTGCACAGGAAAAGCAGAAATTTGCTAAGGAGAAAGCAAAATCACGGGCTATCATCCTCCAGAGCCTTGTTCCACGTTTGCAACCTGCCGCAATGAAGTGCGAGGATACTCAAGCGGTTTGGCTCCACCTTAAGAAGCTATTTGAGCCTAGTTCTATTGCCAGAGAAGCTTCACTTGTGGAAACGTTCTATGGGATCCGCAGACTGGAAAATGAGGAGCTTGACACCTTCATAAGTCGACTAGAAAAGGCAGAGGATGACTTAATCGCCGCTAATGCAAAATTGAAGCCCGAAGACCAGATCAAAGCCTATATTCTGCTCTCACTTGTTGGAAAGGATTTTGAATTGCAGATTCAATCAATCTACCAATGGCAGAAAGTCAACTTCACCTACGAGAAGGTCCAAGAAGCGTTGTTGTTAGAAAACAACCGCAGGAAACTTAGTGAAAAATCTCTCGAGGCGGCTACGGCTTATTCATTAAGTCTTAAAGGCCATAGTGTAGTGAGTGATAGTGGTGTTTCATCCAGTGACAGCAAGGCTCGCCTGCAGTCAATCACCTGCTACAACTGTGGCATCAAGGGTCACTACGCACGTGATTGCACTAAACGAAAGGTGCCAAGGTCTCAGCAGCCACAGCAGGGCCATCCACAGCAACAAGGGCGTGGTCGTGGCCGAGGAAGACGCAGAGGTGGACGTCAAGCGCCTAGTGTACCGGCTGAAGCCCATAAGCCACAGTCTGCATGGTTTGCCAACGCACCAGGTGAACCAACTGTTCCAAAGTCACCTCAGGTGTGCAGTGCAAGTGTGGATGTCACCTCAACGTCATGGTACTTGGATTCATGTGCGTCACACCATGTTTGTGGCAACAGGGAAATGTTCTGCGAGTTCGAAGAACTTCAACCCATGCACCTAGAGTTGGGTGAGGGCTCATCAAGTATCACCGGTCGTGGTACCATTGAGCTCATAGTGCATGTGCAAGGAGCCCCTCATGAGATCAAACTTCTAAATGTGTACTTTGTAAAGAACTTTAAGCGTAATCTCATTTCTATTGGCAAAATCGATTGTGCAAAATACCATGTGTCAATTTATAATAATTTAATGAAAGTGTATAAAACTAATTCCAAGGTTTGCTCGTTGTACGGTAAATTAGAGGATGGACTCTACCGTATTCAAGGGCCTGTTAAGTACAGACAGAATAGTCATTCTAGTTTAAATAAGTCTGGAACTCGTGCAACAGAGCCAAGTCCAACGGGCAAGCCTGAGAATTACATTATTTCTGTGAACTTGTGGC
The DNA here is from genome assembly GCA_000239455.1 of Strigamia maritima. Taxonomy (NCBI): domain Eukaryota; kingdom Metazoa; phylum Arthropoda; class Chilopoda; order Geophilomorpha; family Linotaeniidae; genus Strigamia; species Strigamia maritima. The sequence continues at coordinate 14,569 of AFFK01017148.1, forward strand.
ACCAACGTTTTGGACACATGCATACAAAGAGTTTAAATTATTTATTGAACAATGTTAATGTTAAGGGAATTGAGTTGCACCAAAAGGTGTCAAATGCTATTTGTGACAATTGTGAGTTGTCTAAATCCACCAGGGCAGGATTTAAGTCTGAAAGTCTGCTAGTAGCTAGTGAGCCCCTCGAATTACTTCACATGGACCTATGGGGGCCCTGTCCTGTCCCATCCCTAGGGGAAGCGAAGTATTTATTATGCGTAGTGGATGATGCTACCCGCTATACTTGGATTTTCCCTTTGCGCTCCAAAGACCAAGTATTTGAAACCTATAAGAAGTTTCATGCGCGTATTGAACGTTCAACCGGTAAGAAAATCAAAGCAATCCGTACAGACAGAGGTGGAAAGTTCACATCTAGTGAATTCGAGCAGTTCTTAACCTCACTTGGTGTGAGCATATAAAAGACTAATGCCTATAGTCCAGAAATGAATGGCGTGGCAGAGCGAGTGAACCGTACGGTTCTAAACAGCATTCGAGCCATGTTACTCGGTGCTGGCCAAAGCCACTCTGGGCCGAATTGGCAATCACCCTGGTCTACCTAAAGAACAGGTATCCTCACTCCCGTCTGGGAAATAAAATCCCTGATGTCCTGTTTTGGAAACGCCCAGTGTCCTTAGCACACTTAAAGATTCCAGGTTCCTTGGCTTATGTGCATGTGCCAAAGCCAAGTAGGCATTACAAGTTGGAGTCACGAGCCTGGAAGGGTGTAATGGTAGGATATGCCATGAGAACTAGGGGTTTTAGGATCTGGGATCCGATATCAGGTGACGTGTATGAGTCTAAACACGTCAAGTTTGACGTAGGATGTGGTAAGAACCCATGTAGGTGACAGTCCTTTTCAGACTGATTCTGACCAAAGCACGTACAGGTCATCACCCAATGAGTCAAATGACTCGGAGGATGAGGTTCCACCTCCAATAGCTCTACGTCCGGCGCGTACTCTTCCTGCGCCCCCACCAGTTGCTCCAGCAACAGTTCCGCCACCTGCAGCGCAGAAATTTGCGACCCAACATATCCCTCCTTTTGTGTCGACGCATAAAAAGGATTTTTCAATTGCCACCACTCCTTTGAGACCCACCAGGGTAGCGCACAGGGTGCCTGTACCCCATAAGCCAGGTTGGAAAAGGAAGGAAGTCCAAAGACAATCGGGTGCCACAAAAGGGCAGTGGGATGTATATTATTATGCCCCGGGTCTACGTACTGCATTGCGCAGCAGACCAGATATTAAAGCTTGGTGTGAAGTCCACTTAAAAGAGAAATACAAAGCAGATGAGTATGACTTCAATCCCACCCATGCTGTGGATTCAGACAGCGATGATGACGTTGAACAACCAAGAGATGCATAGGTTGAACCAGAAGTTGACAATGGTGAAGCAGAGACTTATTCTGTGCTTGTTTACTGCGCTAAGGTACCTATGAGGAGGCTATGTCGTCACCTGAGAGTGACAAGTGGAAGGCAGCTATGGCCGAAGAACTAGATACTCTCGAGGAGAGATCCGTTTTCGAAATTAAACCCCGGCCAAGCCATAGCCATATTCTTGGAAATAAGTGGATTTTCAAGCTCAAGCGCATCGCACAAGGTGCTATTGTCAGGTTCCGAGCACGCCTTGTAGCCCAAGGGTTTAGGCAGATACAAGATATTGACTATAATGAGGTCTTTAGCCCTGTAGTCAATTTTGTGCTAGTCAGATTGTTCTTTTGCCTGCTGGTTGTTCTGCGTGGATGGTCCGATGTTCACTTGGATGTCAAGTGTGCATATCTATACGGTGCACTTGACTTTCCAATTTACATGGAGCTACCTAAAGGTGTCTCAACCAAGCGCCCTAACTGTGTGTGGTATTTAGTCAAAGCCCTTTATGGCCTCCACCAGTCAGGACGCATGTGGTACCAAACTCTCGATACTGCCTTAAGGCAGATTGGTTTTGAGCGTGTTTGCGGCTTTAATTGCGTGTACTCGTATAGTACACAGGCCATCCTTCTTGTCTACGTTGATGACATGGTTCTGTTTGCCAAAGATGCAACAGTCCAAAAGAATCTAATTGAAGCCCTGGGCCAGCATTTTAACATTGTAAATCTAGGCCCAGTCACCAAGTTACTAGGTGTCGAATTTAAGCGTGATGACAAACACCTGTTGCTCCACCAATCTGGGTTTATTAAGAAACTGGCAGAGGGTTACCGAGTAGTACCTAACAAACTCATCAAGATGCCAATTACGGTGGGGACGACCCTTAATACATGTAAAGACTCAGAGGTTGAGTCTTTACTGATTTTCCCTACAGGAATCTAATTGGCTCTTTGATGTTTTTGGCCTCAAGGAAGAGACCGGACATCCTGTATTCAACAATCTATTTGTCCCAGTTTAATACTCGCCATTCTTCACAACATGTCAAGTGTCTATTGCAAGTTCTGCAGTATGTTGTGAACACCCAAGATTACTGCATTAATTTGAGCAGTTGCATTGATGAAAGCATGCACATGTATTGTGATGCATCTTGACCGATTTAGTAGGATGTAAAAGTTTTGGTGGGTACATGCTATACATGGGTGGATGTCCTGTCAGCTGGGGCTGCAAGAAGCAGACTGTCATCGCATGCAGCTCATTGGAGGCAGAGTATATTGCGTTGTCACATGCAGCAAGAGAAGGCTATTGGATCAGCTGCATGTTTGAAAATTGTTTACTGTTCCGCTGTGTGAATACGCCTCTAATTCACTCAGACTCATTGTCATCTATTCAGTTCGCATGCAATGACATAGAGAACACAAAACCAAGCATATCCGAATAAGGTATTTCTTCCTGAGGGACTGGTTTGAAAAAGGATATTTTTGTTTAGCCAAAGTTCCAGGGGAATATAATGTAGCCGAAATTTTCACCAAGTGGGTGTCTAGTGATCGGATGAAAATGTTGTGTGGTTCTGTGTTCGACCAGTTACCCAAGTAGTGTCTTTTACCTCAAAGGCACCGTATGATAAATTGATTATATGGTGCCACAGTGTTCATTGTTTAATTTGTAACACATGTTTGATTTAAAGGGGCAAATGTAGGTATGTAGTAAATCCAACATGTGATTTCAACCTAATTGTGGCTGTGTTTATGTCAAAGATTATCATAACACAGCTCAGAATTGTTTTCTTTATAACAAAGGCCCCTGTGTTATAATAATTGCCAATTAGGCATTTAAGATATTGTCTGTAAATTTATTTTGGCAATTATTGATCATTAACAGCTATTTTTGTATTATTAATTTAGTTAATGGTCTTGGCTAGTTTACCAAATTGGTAGTTTTTGTTTTCATGTCAAAACTGTATTTTCTGCACCAATTTGGTCCGTTTGTTTGTCATTTCTCCTTTTAGAGAACTGCATGTCAAGTGATCTAGATGTATGACATCAGTTCTCTATTTTAAAAAGCATTTCCATTACCTAGATGATGAGTGGCTATTTTTAGAAATGACTTAATGCTTTTATTCAGCCCGAGACTACAATTTGTCCCGGGCCTTCTCCTTCCTGTCCAGGTTCAGCCAAGATGGCACCTGTGAAGTGCTCCTGCCAATAAACAAGTTGTTTTAAATGTTTGGACCGTTTAAGAGTGAGTTTTCTCGAAATTACATGCATTAATTCACTTGTGGCATATAAGCAGTTTGTCTGCAGCCGCCGAGAGCCTTCAAGCGGCCAAGAACGTACGCAGAACCACGTCGCCAATTCCGAGACGTAGTGCGCGAATCGAAGTTCATGTACGTCAGCCAGAAGCTGCTCGTCCCACATGCGGCTGGAATTCAGCGAGAGCTCCCTACATCGTACCGCAGCAAAGCACCATTCGGTGCACTTTTGGTTTTCACCTTATTGCGGTATTTTTGATGTCCAGTGCGTACCATTTGAGTCGAAATTCTGAAATTACTGCCAGGTACCAAGCAAGGTACGAGGAACACAGCCAGCTTATCGCCGGAGCGCTCAGAAGCATATTTAGGGCCGACTTTTGGGTCGACGGGAATTGCGGCAACTTTTGGCCGCGGCCCGGCCACCGGGTCCCGCCGAGCGATCTCGGATTTTCCATCCAAAATCAAAATTTCCAAAAATTGCAAAAATTTGATTTCCACCAATTTCTTCACCTTTACGGTGCTCGTGGGTCCTGGCCGAACCTATTCCACAACAGTGGTTTCAGAACGCTTTTAAGACTCTCGAACCGGCAGGTGCAACAACCGTAAAGACCGTAGTGAGCTATAGCATTTATGTTATAAAGGCCTATGTACCGCGAATACAAAAGTGATGATGACATGATGTTGTGACACATCGGAGAGTGGTGATTATTGATCTGGACATGCCAGATATCGTGACCATTATCATTTGGGTTAGATAATTATTGGGCGAAGCGCAGCGGAGCCCTATAGATTCCACTTCCTTTGTTTCCCTTGTGTGTGTGTGTGTGTGTGTGTGTGACGTGACTATAGAATCAGCTAATTTAATGTGTAGAGCAAAACTAAAAATTGTAAAAGGTAGCCCTTGATTAGGAGGTCAGGGATGGCTACTTTTCAAAATTTATTTAATGATTTTAAAATTAAAAAACTAATAAAAACTACTTAGGCGGTTATTTCTGAATTCCGCCGATAGGTGGCCAAGTCTATGAAGGCCATTCGAACAAGTAATTTTAGTCATTTTATCAACAATCCACGACGCCAAACAAAAAATGTCATGAACCCTAACCATTCGTAAAAACGAATCGAACGAATTTTCTACTGCACCAAATTTTTATTGTCTTGTATGAAAACTGGAAAACAATCATTTTGGCTAATGACATTGGGACTCGTTTATGAAGAAATCTCATCGAATTGATCCATGAAGGAGTCAATATCAACTACATTAAATTTACAGTATAACGCCCATACAATCATCAAATAGTAATAGAAGTACGTGAAAATTGCGATCGAATGTTTCGCTGCATCTTTATTTCAGCCGTTGTGTATCGAAAGAATAGTGTTTGACGCTACAATATTCATTAACTCATGTTTCTAACTTGGAACCGGCTAATTTTCTCTGATGTTTCACTCTTGTTAAAAACATGAAATTAATGAGATAGAATGAAACGGAATACGCGATTCATGCCTTAAATTATGCACTGATAAAATCGAAAAATTATCATATATCGAAATTTATTTGAAAACGTTTACATCGATGCGACAAAAGTGTTTATTAGAACTAAAGCAACTTAAGTAACTTAATGAAAAACGTAGTTGAAAATTACATGAAATACGCTGAATCAAAACTTCATGAAAAAAGGATCAAACAACGAAGTTGTTGGTATCAAATTCGCAACGAGCTATGAATTTGTGGCTAATTTTCTCAGAAATAAATCCGTACTCCCCAAAGTGTTTTCCAAGAGGCGCTGTTTTCGACCCATCCAACGTAAACAGTAACCAAAATTTTGTGCAAAACTTAATTGAATGAAAAAAAAATTAAAATGGATTATAATTAGTAACTGAGGAGATAAAAACGTAATAAAAGCATTGAAATGATTGTTTTGGATTCAGTTTTATTGTAATTTAATGAATAATTAAATAAAAAATATTATTTTAATATATAATATTAGTTAATATATTTATTTTAATTAATTAAGTTTTATAATGAAATCGAAAAAAAAGAATAAAACATTTACATGGCATTAATCATTCATGTTGTTCAACTTCATCTCCAGTTTCTGCATTTTTGGCTTCTGCTGGAATTACCAAATGTATGTCACCATTATCTTGAGTTTGTTTTGTAATCATTACATAATACATTGGTTTGAAAGGAATGGTTATTCGTAGTTTAACCTCCGAGTTATTTGGCAAACGATTTAAATTATTAAAACCAATATTTTCTTTTGGCTTTGATGGCTTTGTTAAATCTGTTAGATTCAGATTTCCTCCATTTCCTGTTAAATCTGGGTTTTGTCGTTCGAATGGCCCCAGTCTGGCCCTTTTTTTGGAAGATTTCATTTTTCCCTGATATTCTCGATTTCCTCCGTTTCCTCGATTTCCTCTGTTTCCTCGATTTCCCTCCATTTCCTTGATTTCCTCCGTTTCCTTGATTTCCCCTGTTATTTTTGTCATCATCACTGAAAAAACCCTTCATCACACGACCCATATTTTCATACTTATCACAGGACATTTGGAATATATATCACATCAATTTAATGTTTGTTAATGATAAACTGTAATACTGTATGAAATAAAATAAAATTTTGTTCATTTATATATTCATTTTAAGATATGTATACGTGTAGATTAAACGTTTTACTAAAAAATATGCCGTAACAACGACTATAGTATGTGGCGCCCTCCTACACGTGTATTGTATGTCACGTTCTGGAAGTTACAATCATCACGTGTGGAAGTTACAATCGTCACTAGTTATTATTCCATGAAAATCATTGTTTTGTTTGGATTTTCAAGTAAGTTTTAAATAGTTAATTTAATTGTTAAATGTTTTTATTTCATGTAGAAACAATTGTTCTTTTTTAACATTAATTAAATATCTATATCTTTTTCAGGAACAATTCACCCAACCTTTATTGAGATCAAGTCTTTATTCCTTCTTGTAAGTATATTAATTTTTTTAAAACTAATCTCAGTTAATTTTTTTTTCTTTATTATTTTATTATTATTATAAATAATAATAAAATTATAATAATAATTTATTGTTATTATTAAGAAGTGTGTGATAGATACCCTTCAAATTCATTGTTTGAATTAATAATTTCAGGAAGTGTGACAGATACCCTTCATATTAATTAATTTTGAATTACTTTCCGGAAGTGTGTGACAGATACCCTTCAAATTCATTATTTGAATTATGCCACCTAAAAAGAAACGATCACTCGATTATTCCTATTTGCACAAAAAGCGAAGAACTGCAGAGCAGGCTGTTCCTGAAGAACAAGCACAGGCAAGACGTCATGCTCATGCAGCATCTGTTACCAGAGGTAGAGCTGCTGAGTCTCTACACAAACACAGGCAAGACATGAACGCTAATGCAGCATCTGTTGCCAGAGCTAGAGCTACTGAATCTCTGCAACAAACACAAGCAAGACATAATGGTAATGCAGCATCTGTTGCCAGAGGTAGAGCTGCTGAGTCTCTACAACAAACACAGGCAAGACATGAAGCTAATGCAGCATCTGTTGCCAGAGCTAGAGCTACTGAGTCTCTGCAACAAACACAGGCAAGACATAATGGTAATGCAGCATCTGTTGCCAGAGCTAGAGCTGCTGAGTCTCTACAACAAACACAGGAAAGACATGATGCTAATGCAGCATCTGTTGCCAGAATTTGAGCTGCAAATTCTCAAGTTTAGTCTGATCTTGAAAACACTGTACTGTTTGAGTTTGAATCTAAAATGAAAAAGTTAGTATACAAAACTTGTTCAGCATGTATGCGTCAGATTTTAATTCAAAATGATGCAATTGGTTTCATGTGTAACTTTTGTTACACAGCAAATAAATTTACTGCTTTCAACAACATGGATCCAGGTTTAGTGCCCCCAAACTTACAAGATCTAACATATATTGAACAAATGCTCATTGCTCGAATTCATCCTGTTATGCGTATATACCGGTTAATGTCAAATGGCAGAGGTGGTCAATTTAGCTATAGCAGAAACATTATTAACTTTGAGCAAGATGTTAGATCAATTGCAAATGATCTTCCTCATTCACCAGCATCTTTGCAAACAGTAATAGTTAGACGTGAATCGGCTTCTGGCCATAAAGACTTTCGTGTCCGTCGGCAAAAAGTTCTTGATGCATTAACATACTTAAAACAAAACAATAAGTTTTACTATGACATAACAATTAATTCATCAGTCACTCAAGCACTTCCATTAGATGGTGATATTTCCCAACATTTGTCAACTATTCAATG
>JH431067.1:0-20194 GCA_000239455.1 Strigamia maritima
CTTGCCTTAAGAGAGGCGGATACAGAATTCATCCTCTGCTTTCTTTTGATTGGATACCCAACACCCACGGTAAAATTCAATTTTTTCGTCGAAAAATTCAATCTTTATTAGAGCATTTGGGGAAAAAAAATATTTTCTCCTTTTGAGAGCATTTATGAAATTAGTGTTAATAAAAGTTATGTTTTTTAAAAATGATATTTTTGATTTAATTATTGTAACAATTAAAAAATTGTTACAGATCAGTATTTAAGTTGACCTAGAATTGTAGGGAGGATGAGAAAACAAGTGTATGATGTTAGTAGTGAAGGCCAACTAGTCAATGAGTGGGAAAAGTGGGTTAGGGGTGGGTCTCAAATGGCGGCCATTTTGAATAAATTAAGTGTCCTATATCACCATCCATACTACTTGCAATTTTTATTTAAACGTTTTCACAGATTTATTCCATTTTATTAAATTTTACATTTTTTATAGGCTTCATGCAAAAGATGTGCATTAATTGAACTTTTACTGCAAAATGAAATTTTTAAATAGTAAAAATGTTTCTATTTTGTACTTCAAATAGTTCAAACGTTTCTTTTTTGTACTTCAAATAGTTAAAATGTTTCCTTTTTGTACTTCAAATAGTTAAAATGTTTCCTTTTTGTACTTCAAATAGTTAAAATGTTTCCTTTTTGTACTTCAAATAGTTAAAATGTTTCCTTTTTGTACTTCAAATAGTTAAAATGTTTCCTTTTTGTACTGTGACTGGGGCGGTTTGCACAGTCCCTACTTGGGGGAATAAGAGGACTGCGCTGGACGCCTTCGTCATGTGAAATAGCAGACGACGACGCTGTATTTGGGTGTTTGGCCTTTATTACAGTTGTCTAGGGGTCAGCGTCAGCTTCCACCTGCTACTCATATGTCTGTACCACCGGTATGTGCTAATCAAACCCGACCCGCGGGCCATGGCGGTTGAACCAAGGACCGCGTGGTTGAAATAACTAATACCCGAGGGGGTAATCATTCGTTCAAATCCCGTCCCTCGTGATATTTGAGATTTACAAATCTCAACAAATCCATCAAATCCACACAAATCCACTAAATTCACACAAATACATGTAAGTCCATACAAATCCACATAAATCCACGCAAATACACGCAAATCCATACAAATACATGCAAATCCATACAAATACACGCAAATCCATACAAATCCACACAAATCCATACAAATCCATGCAAATCCATACAAATCCACGCAAATCCATACAAATCCACGCAAATCCATACAATCCAGTGCAAAATCTGGAGCAAATTTACGAAAATCTTGCAAATCCTAGTAAATCTTGACAAATCTTGGTAAATCTTTATAAATCTGGACAAATCTGAAGCAATATTGATCAAGCTCGATATCAAGCGGTGATATCAAGTCATTTAATGCAGATTCTTATCAAATATGCAAAATTTCGCATGAAAAATGTGTAAGCAAGCCTTATATCTCGTCCTATGTATCTAAAATAGCAGTTGAATCATCGTCTCGATCATCGTATTATATTAAAAACATGCGAAAAACATATGTAAAAATCGAGGTAAAATGGTAATTTATTTTTATTCTTTAACAATACTAACAATAGTGGAATACAAATCTGTACTTAAAATGACATTTCAATCATCAAATGATAAAAACTCATCAGGAATTGTACAAACATATGTAAAAACTGTTTCGTAATTTACATTTCTAAATTGCAAAGCTGAAAATTTACATTCACTTTCGGAACATTTTATAAACCAATTACAAAGTACACCGATTTCGTTTTTGGTTTTGGATTTAAAGTGACATAAGTTGATGAATAGGATTTTTGCTTTAAAGTTTTGCCTTTTAGATATGAAAATTGAATTATTCGTCCTAATTTAATTACATTTTCACATCTAAAAGCACAGAAATCACCAATATTTAAAATATCACAAGCCTTTACTGCATTCGCAATAGGAAATTTTTCATAAATGTGATCATTTTTTTCTCTTACGCGAATAAGTCTGTCAGATGAAAGATTTTCATTTTCATGTAAAAGCCAGAGAGCTGTGCTCTTTCTAATTAACACAGTTGTTCCATTTTTTTGATATTCAGTGAAACAGCTCTTTGAGTCAAGAATAGTATCATCTGTTTTATATGAGGGGAATTCACTATTTAATTTTACAACATTGGGGTTGCAACGTAACTTCTGGTTATTAATAAAGTCAATTGAAATGGCGTTTAAAACTAGCAGGTCTTCTCGAATTTCAGTTGAATTAATTCCTGTTTCTCGGGGGTTACAATTTTCAGTATTTTCGACTCGATTTTCGTCCATTGAATTATCATCGTCATCTTGTTGGATGGGATCCTCCATGTTGATGCATGGAAATGGCTGATTCAAATCTTCATTACTGATGCCGATTATGCCATTTTCCAATAACAGTGATAAATGCTTTGGTTTTTTGCCAGTCCGATAAGAGAATTTATCTCATCTATTTTTGTCGGAAATAATTTAGTTGAAGAAGTGACATTGGAATCAATTTTCATGTGTTTTATTTTTTCGGGAAATTTTAACTCGGTACTTTCAGCTTGTATTTGTAATTGTAAATCTAATTTTGTAAGACGATGTAATAATTCATAAATTCCAAAATTGACTACCGTAGAAAACATACTGCTCATACTCTGAGCTGCGCGGAAAAAAGATTCACACTGCTGGCTTCCAAGAAGCCACGGCACAAACTGACATTCTTTAAATTCAGGAGGTTGCTGCAACAGAAGCAATTTCAATAAACAATGAGCATTTAGTTCTATACACAAGTAAGAATTTCTAGTGATAAAATTTTTCATAATGGATAAATCTTTTTGTTTCTGTATCCACAATCTCCATCCCCGCAAAAAAAGTAACAGTCCAAATTAATTCTATTCTTTCCACAGATGAGCAACTCTTTTTAAAAACGCCTCAATAATCCATTTCATTAATTTTAAATAAGTAATAGTTGCCGTAGTGCCTTTAATTTGTGTTAACAAACTAATTACACCATCTGATGTCAGTCGTTCAGCACTTGCGTAGTTCTGCTTGTCTGTTGGATCAATATCTGACATTTGAAGGCAATGTTGTTCACGTGGATAATGTTGACAAAGTGTAAATAAGTGAGCTCTAGTGCAAAAATTTAAACCCATCGGCATAACATACATTGTATTCAATAATCTGTTTCGAAGTTTAGCAATAATGTGAATTGTATCCTGAAAACAAAGAGCAATTGAATTATCTCCTGTGTATTGCATACTGAACCATGGTAAATGATGCAATTGCATAATTGGTGACATAGTGTGAACCGAGGTGTTAACATTGCAAGGTGATGAGTTAAGTGATGCATGTAAATACATTTCTTTAGTCATAGCTTTTAAAAGTCGCGAATCTCCATCTGAAGCCACTGAAATCACACTTATCCCATTATCCATTAAGTTCTTTTTAATTGAATGCCAACGCATGGTCACTTGGTTGGCTGTAAACTTGTTATCGCTTCCAAAAACTGATAAACACATAGCTGGTACACCCTCCTGCAATGTTTGAGCCATAATTACGTATATATACGAAGACAAACTTTTAGACGAGATATATTCCTCTACATCAGCAAATCGATTAAATGGATAACATCCACATTCAGGTAGGCCATTCTCCATCAATGGCAACACAAGACCAACACATTGATTTGTTCTCGGGTCATATTTAATTTTTTCAACGACTTTAGTTGCATCTTCTGAAAGAGCTACAACTTTGTTTGCTACATTGTAACGATACAAATGTTCGAGAAGTTGTTTCGTCCGTATTTCACCTTCAACAATTGTCTGTGACGATGATACACAACGATTTATGTGTTGAGTTGATGGAATTGCCCCTCCTAGATTTCTGTACACCAACTGGTAACAATGACGACCTCCCCAAATGTAAAGTTGTGACGGTTCAATACCGTAGTAATTTAGAAAGTTGCCACCAGAGGGCGCGATTTGCTAAAATCGCGCCGGATTCAAAATAGGAAAATTTAAGTTTTATGAAAATAAAATGTTTATTGAATGATAAAATATTTAAGTAAACATTCTCTCTATATTTTGATAAATATAAGAGAGAATTATACAATGAATAGGTGTGTTCATTGTTAAAGAAAAAAGTTACGAGAAATCATGATAAAAGTGATTATTGTATTCAAACAATAATAAATGTTGTTGTGAAATGTCTATTTAAATAAATTAAGACTATTTAGGGATAAGAATACTTTAAAATATGAAAATAAATAAAGTTAACCCTAAATATTACCATGTGCTTTTTGAATATTTTAGATATTCTATGGGGTTCACATAACTTTGATCAAGGAGTTGATTTGATTGGATCAACTCATTATGACTCACTGATATGCAAATCAGCTAATCTGCTTATCAGTATTCTGGCTCCCTGATTGGGGGAAATTCAAGAAACCCCATGGTTTCATAGTATATAAGCTCCTGCAAGAGCTGATTCTGGGCCTCTGTACTGAATTAATGTTGAATCTATATGATTGTCTATGTGTAACTTGTACCTGTAACCATTCAGAGTCATTTTTATCACCTTTTGCTTTAAATACGAACCGGCAGGCTGTCAACACCAAATTAAAGTAGGTATAATGCCCTAAAGACCGTAGTTGCCGGGCCTGAAAAACCCGAAGGTAAATGTACCAAGAATATACTTGTGCTTTTTGCATATAGGCCAGTCTTATTGGGCAAAACTTGATTGTATCGAGTCCGCTCGGACCGAGCAGCAACCGCTACCTGTATCAGGAGTGGGCGCTAACTGTCACGTGCTTCGGCACCGTTTGAGAACAACGCATTCGGTTTGATGCGGCGCGTCCGACTCAATCATGACAGCCGAGGAATTCCCTTTGAATTCCATAACCGACTTCTTCCCGCTAATTTATACTTTTCTTCAGTTTCTTATCGATAGTTGTACTATTTATTTGAATGCTTACAATTATTATATTCATGCGAATGTAATAATTGGAATAAAAGAGTGAGTTTTCACCGCAACGCTCGAAATACAGGTGTAAGTCGATACCACGTGGTATCGCTAATTTGTGACGATCATCCGACCGATGAACGCCGATATTCGCAGGATTCGATAGTGCATTACCCCGATTAGGAACCAAACTAGCGCCAGGAAACACCAGAAGATTCGTAATATTATTTTGCAAATTGTATTATTATTAGTTTATCAAACCTCTGTACGATAGTTAAAGTTTCGATAATGTTTTGCCAGTTTCCTGGATAAGTTAGATTAATTTATAGTTTCGATATATTTTAAGTATTTATTGCCTCTGTTATTAATAAGATTTTATGTTAAGTCGATCTCGGATCATTGTAATTTGCAATGATCCGGAATAAATGTTATGATTTGATAAAATTCCTTGTTTTCATGTTTATTTACTTTACTCTTTCCAATTCAGTGTTGTTTGCAAGTGTGTTTACATGTATTTTTGCTGGTTCTTATCCTTGGGATAAGTGGAGGTTTTCTTAGCAAGAGAAAATCCACGTATTTTCATAAGTTTTACTGTCTTGACCCCATCGTAAAGTGTAAATAGCACTTTAGGAAAAAGTCAGATCGTCACAAAGTAATTCCGCAAATCTCTTGATCGTATCGTCGTGTGTGTTTCTTCGGGCAGTTGAATTATTAGTAGCGTTTTTGTAAAGTAATTGTAAGAAACTAGACACATTTTGATTTGGTTTTCCAGATTCAACATGTCCACTGCCTGATGCCATTAATCGATTTAGATAATCCTCGAGGTCTCGATTTTTCTTTACTAATAAATCCATCTGGTTGACTACATCAAAGAATTCTGTTATTTTGTATTGTTCCGAAGCACATTCCGCCAATTTTCTTTTCTTTCTTTCCGATTTTGACCAACCAGAAAAGTGTGGCAGTACCGAGTGTTTAATAGGAATTACGTGTGAAAGTTGGTTTTCAGTTGCAGATTCAGTAACTGGTTTTGTCTCATCAGTTACTCGTAACTTTTCAATTGCAATTGCAGCGTAGATCGACGTCCTGGTGCAAGTTTAAATTTTTCTGGGCGCTTGAAGAATATTCCATACACTGTTTTAAGTAAATCTTCCGGATGAAAATCAAACAAAGGTTTTGCATTTTCTATCAAATAATTTTCAATCTCCGAAACATCTACAAAATGAGAAAGTACTTTTTTTGTGTCAATGTCAGCTAAACGAAAACATGCTAAAATCTGCTTTGGCAGATCAAACTCTGCAAATTCCATGGCTAAATCACTGTCTTCAGACATGTCAATCAATAGGTCAATGAATGGCTCGATGAATGGATATCAATTTTTAAAAAAATCTGCTTCAATGTTTAAACTAGTTTTATCACAGACGATCACGACAAGAAAAGGCGAGATAATATGGCAACTTATTCCCAGGGGGGAGGGGGAGTAAGTTTAAAGCGAGGTTTAAAGCGTTAGTAACCGTTAGTAACACTGAATTTTTATGTGAAAAATAAATAAATATTACACTAAAAAAGAATTTTAAAAAACGAGGCTAATTTTAATTAGATGCACCCTCCTGCGACCCTCCTGTACCCGCATCGTTTACAACAGAATAAGCGAGAGATAAGTGTGCCTCGAAGTGTGCCATATTATCTCCTAGATCAGCCGATTATCTCGCATTATCTTGTCGTGATCGTGCGTGATAAAGCAGATTTTTTAAAGATTGATATCCATTCATCGAGCCATTCATTGACCTATTGATTGACATGTCTGAAGACAGTGATTTAGCCGTGGAATTTGCAGAGTTTGATCTGCCAAAGCAGATTTTAGCATGTTTTCGTTTAGCTGACATTGACACAAAAAAAGTACTTTCTCATTTTGTAGATGTTTTGGAGATTGAAAATTATTTGATAGAAAATGCAAAACATTTGTTTGATTTTCATCCGGAAGATTTACTTAAAACAGCGTATGGAATATTCTTCAAGAGCCCAGAGAAATTTAAACTTGCACCACGTCGATCTATGCTACAAGAAATTATTAAACAGGAAAAAACGAGGAAAAAAAGTGCCCGTTATTGCTATTTCCACCAAAAGTATTTCCGGAAAAAAAAGAAAAATTGAATCTTCACCATCTACATCAAAATCTCAAACTATATCTAACTATGACCTTTTATATGGCAACATTAAAACAAGACTTGAGAAGTGGTTACGACAGCAGCCTACACCTCTTTTAGATTTAAAAGAACATACAGATTACAAAATTAATGTTACAAACGAGCAAAAAGCAATTGTGTGCTTACATTGCAAAACATCATCGACACTTGGATTATCTGGCAGTGTTTATACAATTTCAAATTTTACAAAACATTTGTTAAAGAAATGTATTCTTCTCAAAAACAAAAATTCGAAGTTGATGAAACAAACAACAATGACAGCATTTTCATCAACTGTAGGCGAGGCAGCAGCAAATTCCGGGGCGACTGATCTCGGATCTTTGCTGGATATTTATTTGTATAAGTATAAGTACAATAATCAAGGAGAGACGGAAGGAGAGATCGAGGGCTCGATCGAGGCCAATTGGGTAGAAAACGAGATAGAAAATCATGTTACAGTCGACTTCTCTGAACTCGTCTCTGAATCAACCGAGAACCTTGATGGAAATGTGTAAACAAAATTTTTGTTTATTTTTAATAAAGAATAATTTTTTTAAATTTTTATATATATTTTTTTAAATTCTTTTAAAAACAATACTTTTTCAATTTTAAATCTATTTTTTTGAAGCTTTTAACAAGGCTTTTAACCTCTAAAATCGAGACTAAAATCAACTTAAAAAATCTAATAAAATCAATTAAAATCGAATAAAAAAATCGAATAAAATTGACTAAATAATCGAATAAAATCGACTAAAAAATTCGATTAAAATCGACTAAAATCAAATATAAATACACCAAATCCACACAAATCCACACAAATCCACACAAATCCATACAAATCCATACAAATCCATACAAATCCATTCAAATCCATACAAATCCACCCAAATTCAACAAATCCCACTTCAGATCCAACAAATCCAACAAATCCAACAAATCCACTTCAGATCCAACAAATCCAACAAATCTACATGAAATTTTACAGATTTACAAATCTCGTCCCCGATTTTCTCGAATGATTACCCCCTCGCTAATACCATGCTGCAACCCATTGTCATGGACTTGCAGCCACTGTTCTCGCTCATGGAGGCGGGGCCCAGAGAACTGGGAACCCGGGCTTCATAGTGGAAACCAGGGAGTCGGCAGAGCTTGGCCGATGCATGTCTGCACCGGTTGCTGGCTCTTGAACAACTGCTGTCCCTGGATCCGCTCTGCCTCTACCTGCCTTCCCTTACTTCCTGTCTTTACCGGAAGTGGTCATGTCCGACCAGACCACTAGGGGGACATGACGCGGGCCGTTGCCGTGCGCTTGGGTCGTGACACGGTCACAGTACTTCAAATAGTTAAAATGTTTCCTTTTTGTACTTCAAATAGTTAAAATGTTTCCTTTTTGTACTTAAAATAGTTAAAATGTTTTTTTTTGTACTTCAAATAGTTAAAATGTTTCTTTTTTGGGAAGGATAGCTTCCGGTCGACACGCAAATGGTCGACATAGCTTTTGGTCGACACGCATTTGGTCGACAAGCAAATGGTCGACATAGCTTTTGGTCGACACGCATTTGGTCGACAAGCAAATGGTCGACACGCAAATGTTCGACACAATTGATTGTTTTATTAAAATCTTTGGAACTTTAATTTTTTTAAATTTTTACGATCTATAAACACTAGTTATCAAAATTTCAATTTTTTGCCTTGTAAGATTAATAATTGCAATTTTCATGTTTCAGATGTATTAAACTTCAATTTTACAAAATTATTTTATTAAAATCGCATTCAAAATGGTTAAAATAAAAGTTTAATTGCGAAAATTGACTAAAAATTAATCAACTTGAAAAATTGGAAATCTGAAACATGAAAATTGCAATTATTAATCTTACAAGGCAAAAAATTGAAATTTTGATAACTAGCGTTTTTAGATCGTAAAACACTGAACAAATTTTAAAAAAATTCAAGTTTCAAAAATTTTAATAAAACAATCAATTGTGTCGACTATTTGCGTGTCGACCATGTGAGTGTCGACTTGATGCGCGCCATGGCATGTCGACCATTTGGGTGTCAATCATTTGGGTGTCGACCAAATGCGTGTCGACCATTTGGGTGTCGACCGCATGCCCATTTTGTGAAAATGTCGACTATTTGCCATTTGCGTGTCGACCATTTGCGTGTCGACTTCAAACAGTTAAAATGTTTAATTTTTGTATTTTAAATAGTTAAAAACTTCCTTTTTGTACTTAAATTAAAAAGTATTTGCAGATATATGTAGAGTCAGTATCTACCTAATGTTTTTAATGATTTGCAGCAAAGCTTAGGGGCACACTAAACAATTCCTCAACATTCTTTTATTTTTTAATTATTACACCACAATTGTTCCCACACCAAGCAACCATTCGACTGTGAACAAAAGGGCATCCATTTTTTTGACCGATGTTCTTAGGTTGACAGTTTTCAGCTGTTAGCCAAGATGGAGCCCAAGGACCCCTTCTCGGAATTCTCTGAAATCCTTGTCGAGTTGCGGGCCAAGGAACAATTGTGCGACGGAGTTCTCAGGGCAGAAGATGGTACGAGATACCCTGTACATCGTGCTATTTTATCTGCAGCAAGTCCCTACTTCAGAGCCTTGTTCACGAGCAATTTGGGCAATCCATCTGGAGCCAGAGAAATGGAAGTTCCACAGGTGTCTGCCGACATCTTGGGCACCATCATCGATTATGCTTACACTGGAAAAGTTAAGGTTACATCCGATAACGTGGAAGGACTTTTGCCAGCTGCTGATCATTTTCAGGTTCAATTATCACCCCAATAATAAAATTTAATGATTATTTTTTCTTTTTTTGTGTCAATAGATATCTGGTATAATGCAGCAATGTTGTCAGTTTTTACAAACTGAGTTGCGCCCTGATAATTGCATTGGAATACATAAATTTGCCAAGCTTTATTATTGTCCCGAGTTGGCCACAGCTGCGCGACGATATATACTAAGTAACTTCCGTGACGTTGCTGGTCATAGTCCCGAGTTGCTGGAATTGGGTGGCGATGAATTAACGGATATTTTATCAGATGACGAATTGAATTGCAAAAGGGAAGAGGTGATTTACAAGCAGGTTTTGATTTTTACTGTTTTTTTTGTTTTTTTAACATTCATGTTCACAGCTGGTTTTCGAAACAATTCTTCGTTGGGTAGATAATAACGAACAAGAACGGAAACGATATCTGCCATCTCTACTACGTACTGTTCGCTTTGGAAATGTCACATACAAGTTTTTTGTAAATAATGTATACAAGCATCGCTATATTCAAGAAAGTCAGGAATGTCAAGGAGCATTGTTTGAAGCTTCTGTCTATCTTGCTGAACTTAACTCGCAGGAATCAGCTGAAGTAGGTAGCTAATTAAATGAATTTGTGCTAAAATTTACTGAAAAAATTGTTAAAATTTCCATTTAGGTTGATTTATCAAATCCATTAGCAAGACCTCGAATTCCACATGACATCTTATTCGCTATTGGTGGCTGGAGTGCTGGCAGTCCAACTAGTTTTATTGAAACATACGATACGCGTGCTGACAGATGGTTTTTATCCGTAAACACAGATTACGCACCACGAGCATATCACGGTTTAGCAACTGTTAACAGTCTTATTTACATGATTGGCGGTTTCGATGGTAATGAACACTTCAATACCGTGCGGTGTTTCAATCCTGTTAACAAAGTATGGTCAGAAAAAGCTTGCATGTACACACCGAGATGTTATGTCAGTGTCTGTGTTTTAGGTAAGCAGTTAATAAGATCCAAAAGAAAAATTCGAAATAATTTCTTTTCATAGTATACAAATTTAAACGATTGCAGATGGGCAAATATATGCTTTGGGTGGTTACGATGGGCGAATTAGGATGAACACTGGTGAGCGCTACAATCCCGAAGCTAACCAATGGACTATGATTGCGCCAATGCACAGGCAAAGAAGTGACGCAAGTTCTGCCTCACTAAATGGTATATTTATATTTTTTTTAAATATAAATAATTTAAATATATTTTTTCGTTAGGTAAGGTCTACATTGCTGGAGGATTTAATGGACAAGAAGTGTTGAGCAGTGTTGAACATTATGATCCATTGGTCAATGATTGGACATACGTTCATGTAATGACAAGTCCGAGAAGTGGAGTAAATTTAGTTGCTCATAATGGCTGTCTATTTGCACTTGGTGGATTCAATGGTTTTACAAGGTTAAGTACTGGTAAATAAATCAATAATTCCTGTTTGGGGTATTATTTGATTGAAATTATTATTTTCTAGGAGAAAAATATGAACCATCACGTGACGATTGGGTTGGTATTAAGGACATGCTGAGTCCACGTAGTAACTTTGCCACAGCTGTTTTGGATGGATTGATTTATGTAATTGGAGGATTTAATGGTTTGATTAGAATTATTTCTCGCACTGCCATGTTATACACTGTTTGTGGTCCATTAGGTTCGACCACCATTCCATTTGTCGAGTCGTATGACGATGCTTCTGACGATTGGTACGAAGTGAGCAACATGAATCTCAACCGCAGTGCTTTAAGCGCTTGTGTTGTTCGAGGGTTGGTGAATGCGAGAGAATATTCTTATTTATCTAAGATTCAGGGATGCTGTACGGGGCCTGCTGGTCTCCATCCGGATAAAAGCCAGGGCTGATATATTGGTCTTCTTAACTGATGATTAATATTTTTACTGTACTCTTTTTAACAGCTAAATGAATGCAATGAGTATGAAGGGTTTGTTTTTACTACAGAGGGTCAATGAAGAAATTTTGAATTTTATTTTGAAATTTTATCCAGAATTGAATTGAAGAGGTAAAAACAATTGTAAAGCAACCAAAATTGTAACCTTTTTTTTAATAAAAAAAAAAAAAGAAAGAAAATAAAAATATAAAGGAAGTTTAATTTCATCCTAATTAATAATTATTTAATTTGTCTTTAAGAGAATTTTGTATTAAAGATGGACAAATAACAAAAATAGAGAATTAACATTGTTATTCTATTCAGTTTTTCTATTTTTTCATTTAGAAAACTACACAAAAATTATATACAGTATATTTGAAAATTAATTTACATTTCTTTTGTTAAATTCGAAATGCTTGGTGCATGTTGTGCTCCTAGTCAGAAAACTATTCCATTGGAAAGTTCTTTGAAATGTTGTAACAGTTCAACCAAGAAGGAATTTTCCTGAAAATAATGAATAAAATCAGTTAATTTTAACCACGTTAAAGCATTAAATCATTAGATCTGTTTCCTAAATTAATACCTATGAGGTATTTCACTTGTCGCTGAAAGTGTCAACATTTCGATTTTATCATTTTTTTTTAACTTGGTTTTGTCATTAACTTTTGCTTTGCTGCTCTTGGTTAATTTGAATATTCTGTTAGGATCTCTTTTCACCTAATTTCAAATAAATAAAATAAATAAATACAGAGAAGATTATGAGAAGATCATACCTTGTTTTTAGCAAGGATTTTTGGTGGCAGTTTATTTTTAAACTTTTCATCTATTTGCCGTTTGCGTTGATTAACGATCAACTTATCTCTCTTCCAATTTTTGGCAAAATTTTTAGTGATTTCTCGTGGTTGCATTACTGCTTCTAAATAACTTCTCGTCTTATCATTGTGCATTTCGGCTTCTTGGTCCAGTTTGCGCTTCTTCTCATGGTACTCGTTAATAATCATCTTCAAACGTTGCTAAATTAAACTAAATATTGATTTTCAAGAACATTTTTTTTAAATTGTAAATACTGCTTTTTTCTGTTGCAATTTTCTTTGCAGCATGAACTTTTGCCTGGCCTTTTTCTTTTCTTCATCTTTGGCTTGCTTCAGAGCATTTTCCTTGTCAATCTGGGAAAAAAATATAAAAGTTTAAAAAACGAATTACCGGTACCTAATTTAATGGTCACGTGATTCACAATGGGTGTCGAAAACAATTGATGATCGTTTCCAGTATAAATTTATGTATTGTGATTATGTTACTTTGTTCATACTTAATATGTTTTTGATATCAGCCGAAATAGCTCAGTTGGGAGAGCGTTAGACTGAAGATCTAAAGGTCCCTGGTTCAATCCCGGGTTTCGGCAAAAAAATTTTTTTTTTTTTTTAATTTTGAAATGATATTTAATCAAATTTATTTTTTTATCTTTTTCGGAAAACCTACGCAAATAAACAATTACGTATATAAAGTTAAGTAATTGCGCTATTACCATTTGTTATTGGTACCGTAATTGTTTTAATTTTTGTTTGGTTGGATTTGATTCCACATCCAACCCAACTTTCTGCCCCTCTTGACATCATTTCATTAATTCTGTACAATTGATAATCATTTTCAGTATAAAGTTGAAATTAAATTGATTAGATATATTTTCATATATGTTAATTTATTCAGCAATAAATTTAACATCAGCCGAAATAGCTCAGTTGGGAGAGCGTTAGACTGAAGATCTAAAGGTCCCTGGTTCAATCCCGGGTTTCGGCATCTGTCTATCTTTTTTTTTTAATATTGGTCTTTTATGATCAATATTTATTTTGTAATAAATTTATTTTTATAAAACATATTCCAAGAACTAAGAATTAATTTTTTAATAATATTATTTTATGTTTATGTTACCTTCCAAGAAAACACATTTAAGACTTTATCATTTCGCTGTTGGATAATTTTCTGGTGATTTAATTTCCACTTTACTTCTTTATCTTTCATTTCTTGCACATTTTTTTTAAATTTCTCTATTTGTTTTTTCTGCAAAAATAACACTCATTAAAAAAAAACCTTTTACTGTAAACCTCAAAACAAACTGTCATCAGTTCACTCACCTCCCTTCGATCTTTCCATTCTTTCAATGCCTTTGCTTTTCTCTCTTTTTTAGCCAAATAATGTTTGTACCAATCTATGTGAGACAAAATTTCTTCTGGAAATTTTGAAGGAAATTCCGTTTCTGTTGTTGTCATTAAATCTGCTAATAACTATTGCAAAATTTTAATTTAAAAAAAAAATTGAAAATTACTTTGTTCTTTAGTAAATAAACCAACACTTGATTTACTTTTTTACATCTCCAAATTTTCAAAAATCTGTTGTGTTCAGCATCACTCCATTCCTGCTGATGTTTTTTGGTTAAGTACATAAACTCCTGCTCTTGTTTTATACATAAAAACCAGTAAATTAATGAACAAATATAAAATTATTGTTTATTATTATTTTTAACCTGAAACTCCACAACTTCCAGAGGCAAATTTTTTGACTGAGCATGTGCAAACGATCTTAATTTTTTCGGCGGATTATGCTTTTTGGAGGTTTTTGGTTTCTCCCAGTCATGGTAGGATTGATGAAGAACAGAGACTTGTCGTTCTAATAAATTTTGTTGTTGCAGGAGATCAGTCATTCTAATTAAAATTTATTTTTACTTTTTTAAAATATAAATAAATAAAAAGAAAATCTTAAAACTTAATTACATTAAATTGCTTTCCATTTTAAATAAATGTATGGCATCTTTAATATCATCTGACCATTTTTCACATTCTTCCTCTAGTATTAAATATAAAAAATGTATTGTTTTTATGCTATAAAAATTATTATAAGGCATAACCAGAAGTTTCTCCAGTCTGGGTCAGTAATTTTTGCCATTTCAAAGCATTACAAACAATCTTCAACCGATCAAGTTTCAGAGTCAACCTTTTGCCTTATTATAAGAAAAATATACCGTAAAATTATTAATCAAAACTAAATTTTTTTAATAAAAAAAATGCCGCATGGAATAAATCAACTTTACTTAATTTCACCACATCAGAGTTTAAAGAATCTATTAACGTTATTGGAATCAAATCATTATTGTCTCCGCTAGATCTCTCCAAAAACGTTCGGAAAGCTGTTTCTGCACTATACAATCTGTAATGCAAATTTTAGTTCGATTTTTCATTGTATATACGCCTAAATATTGTATCTACCTTGAATTCAAATTTTGGTATCTCAATTTCCACACTATTTCATCACTTGCCATGGAAATATTTGAAAGAAAAAAACTAGTTTAATTTCAAAAAATCAACTAGAAGAAATGTAAATTATCGAAGTCAAACGTACGAGTGGAATAAATGACTTGTAACAATGATAAATAAAATAATGAAATTATATTATTATTTTTATTTTTTTTTAGTAATTATGATGTACAATTATTATGTCATAATCATTCTTTGTTTGAACAATTGTTTGACCTTGGCAAAACATGTCTAACAAAACATAACTAATTCATAAAAAGATTCTTTAGAAGAACCTTTGTAAGATATAGTTTTTCGTTGATTCACCAAGTACTTGGAGTGCAGACAATTTGGAATAAAGTCTCACCAGTCACTGCGTCTAACTAAATTTATAAAATACATTTTATATTACGAAAACAAAACAAAATTAACTTCACCTGCCGAAATAGCTCAGTTGGGAGAGCGTTAGACTGAAGATCTAAAGGTCCCTGGTTCAATCCCGGGTTTCGGCAATTCAAATATTTTTTTTTTTTTAAGTATTTGTTATTTTATGTGATAATGTTATCAAAATTTTTATCCATTTTTTTTGTGCAGAAGTTTGTCCTACAAGTGTTTGTATTAATTAATCAAAAATTAAAACTAAAAAACTTCTGACGATAGCTGATGATTTTGTAGTGAAGCAACAAAAGGCTTTTTAAAAATTTATCTGCCGTGTCTGAATAATTGTTTTATTTGTTAATATCATTTTTTAAAATTAATAATTTAATAAAAAAGTAGAAAAAAAAAAATTTAATAAAAAAAAAAAAAAAAATGTGGAACGCTTCACGATTTTGCGTGTCATCCTTGCGCAGGGGCCATGCTAATCTTCTCTGTATCGTTCCAATTTTAGTTTATGTATTGCCGAAGCAATACATATAAATAAAGGTTAAGTTCAGTTTATATAGTAGGTATATTTCTACTTGTTACTTAGCTGGTGCATGAGAACTTTTGAAAGCTATTTTTCTATTTACCATAAACCATACTATTAAAACAGTTAAAACAAATAATTCAATTTTTAATGTTTTCTATTTGTTACGATTTCAAAACTTATTTATTTTATGATGAAATTATTATTTTATAAACTAGATACATTTGAAATACAATGCAATTTGATTGACGCCACCAGTCGGCAGAAAGATAAACTACAAACTTAAATTCACAACCATAATGGACGAACATCGAACGTGCTTAACTCAAGGTACCGTAACTATAAACATACTATGTAGTATTGATTGGTATTAGGTACTGGCTAATCCTCACCTTGATTATTATGGTAGTTAAATTCCACGCGATGAAAATCTCATTCGGATGAGTGGTGGAGGGTAAACGGGAATACGGGATAAAGCAATCTCAGGGAGGTCCTAGACCAGCAAATTTAAGCTTATTTACGTTTGAAATAAATGATATCGGTAATTACTAAAAACTAAGGATCTTATTTGACGTCGATCAGCTGAAAAACAAGCAAAAAGAATTCAATTTTATGTTATAATGAATCGACTGCCCAAAACCGGTAAATTAAATTAATGAATTAACTGCCATTTCTTACTATGCCAAACGCTCTTTTACATAAACCCACATCCCTTTCACGGAATCTTGAATTAAATTTTTTACTCTAACCTAGTATTTCTTTTTACTACATGTACCGTATTTCCTCGGAAAGAACGGCATGCCGGATAATGGCGGATCCGACCAGGGTGCCGGAAAATTCGATGTAATAGTATAATAGCATAATATATATATTAGTAAAATGAAATAGCAAGCTTAAATATACTGCGCTACGTATACGTGCGCAGTATATTTAAGCTTGCTATTTCATTTCACTAATATATATATTATGCTATTATATTACTATATCTGCATTAATATATACAATATTTATTAATGCAGATGTTTTCTAAGTTTTTATAATAAACGATTTCACAGAATGTACGTTTTGCACCGATTTGATTTTTATGGCACGATTCGAATTTTACGGCATGCCGTAAAAATGACCAGATGTCCGGTTTTCGAAATCTGTTCAACTCGGTTTTTCTGGCATGCCGTTCTTTCCTAGGGAATACGGTAACACCAAATACAGGAAGTGACAATACTGTAGTGCCATATTCCTCAGTATTATGGAATACGATTTGCAACTGTAGTGCTACAAATAGCATACAAAAATGGAGGATTTTGACATCCATGTGCTTTGTGAGTGGATTGTAATTAAACACATTGAATAAATTATTTATTTTGTGTAAACAATATTTAGTTTTCTTTTTTCAATTATAATTACAATTATTTTATTAAGAAATTTAAAAATTGGAAGTAGATGAGGGCGATTAACATTAGGAGTCAGACAGATTATTATTAATTTACACGACTCTTTGTTAAAAAAAATACTGCTGTTTTAAAAAAAATTAATTTTTTGAAAATCACATTCTACAATGATTGCAAACAATTCTGCAGGCATTTTCGATAAATATCCGCTATAAATAACCACTATAAATATGGTAATCGCCATGATAATCACCATGTTAATCACCATGTTATTTTGGTGATCGTCATTTATTTTATCGCCATTTATTTTATCGCTGATCACATGGCAAAGCGTAGCGATACGTCTTAAAAAGAAGTAGCGAGCGCACGCCGAGCGCTTGCACAGCGCTCTGAAAAGAAATGTGGCAGTTTGCCGCTAAGCAAAAAGCGCTGTATAATGAAATACAAATTTTGCCACCGTAGCGCTACTGTTTAATAATTGGTATCCCTTGCCCTCTGTTATGGAAATTAAGAACCAATATGAGACTGACTCACTTTGCTTCCACAGTTAGTAGAAATTATCCAAAATTCCAAAATATTTAGCTCAAGATTCTGTAAAGGGTACAGTATAGTCTTCGCATTGAATTTATTCTATGTCTTCATGTGTCGAAAATTTGAAAACAATATTGATGTATCGATGTATCGACTAACTCGTTTCGTCTGCAGTGATGACTGATGAGCCAAGCACCAGTCTAAATGCCAACTACAAGGATAGCAGATGTCTACTTGTGGAGTTTGTCACTACGTATTTATTTTGTCGTTCATTGCCTGTTTCCACAATTAGCAATTTAAATTTTGAATGCGCCTGGTTTCTGACCATATAAAGTACTGTAGTTTTAAATGAAGTGCACATATATGAGTAATGTCATTAAACTTAAATATAATATAAAATTTACATATTTGAATCAAGAACATCAATTTCACCCTTTTTAAAACTCGGGCCAAAACGATGGAAAATACTGAATCTTTTTTCATCCAAACGGTTTTTCACAACCGCTTCTACAGTTTCCATTTCGGGAGTCACTTCAGCCAACAATGAATCCAAATTAGTTGTAGTTTCCTCATCAAAAGTCTGTCCTTTTTCTTTCTGCCATTCTAGGTATAACAGTTTGTTTACCATATCTCTGGGACCCCATTGCGGTTCGGGCATATAAGCAGTTCTCCATTTTGGCTTTAAATTTCATCGTTTTAGATCTATATAACTACAAAAATACTAAAAACTTACTGTAATGATAAACATGGAATATAGTGCAAATGCGGGAATGGAAATGAGACAACTTAGAGCAATAATCCAACCAATAATGCACATTTGAATCGAAAGATGCTCACAACTTGTCGAGTTAAATAAACCCAAACCAAGCAAAATCTAACAATGATTAATATAATGGAAATCCAAGATTTATGTAATTGACTTTTTTACTTACTATAAGTAAAACCGGAATAATTCCCAGCCAGCATACTCTCCAATATAGATTTACTCTGTGGCCACACATGAAATGTACATCGCAAAAGAACTTTCGATAACCTACAAATAAAAATAATGGTAAAAATCTTTAACCAAAATAAAAAAGAAACAGAAAAGCGCCCAAACACAAAGAGATATACCATACGCACAGAAAAAAAGGTCCAAAAAAATTTAGTGTACCTAATGGTTAGTTCACATTGGTGTTCACAGAACTCCGTAAAGTAACGCAAAATGGCTGCCCAATGCATTGTGGGTTTAAAATCACATACGTAAACTTAAGTTACTACTTCAAAATTGATTTAGAAATTGAATAAGAAATTGCGTGATTGGTTAGTTTACATTTTCTGTCTAGAAACATTGCGAGGTACTTTCCTTAAGTTATTTTAAATTTTTGTAAGTTACCTTACGTTACGTTCAATGTAATTTATAATGCATAATTTAATGGCATAAAATTACATACCGTAAACAAACATAACAGAAAGTAATTCACACAGCGCAATAGTAGTAAGCGTGATTTCAGTTGAAAAGTTATCTAAAAATTTGACAAAATGAATTCCGCCCTATTAAATAAAAATAATAATTGAGTAGTTAAATGTAATCAACAAGCGGGAAATTATACATTCATGGTACACGGAATGCTCAGCAAGAACAAACAGAGACACGCGAAAATTCGTACTTTGCCTTTGTGTTTCTTCAATTTTGGTATTTCTTCATATGAAGTTGTTATAACAGTATCGACCATTGAAGCCTTAAAATAAATTTCATTGATTAAAATAAAACATTTATTTTTTCTTCTTTTTTTGTGTGTTATACTAATACCTGAGAAGCTATTCCCACAGTGTACAACATTAGGAAATACAAACAACTCCATAGCTGGGCAACGGGCATGGTTGAAATTGCTTCTGGCATTACCACAAAAATTAACCCAGGTCCTATCACAAGTACAGGCCAAATTTATAAAGAATCTTCCAAATCTTTAAATTTAATTTAATTTTTAATTTAATTTAATTTAATTTAATTTAATTTAATTTAATTTAATTTTTAATTTAATTTTAATTTATTTTATTCGATCAAAATATCGAATTTAGCAGCGATCATCAACTCTTCTCTCCCATTGGCTGAGAAGTGTTTTGTATACTAATAATATATCTAATATCTAATATAATATCTCATTTTAATCCTCCAGTTGAGCCGAGTCGAAAATAAATCATTGTTTCGTAGTCGAAAATGTGCCCAACAACATAAAA
>JH431067.1:32631-51551 GCA_000239455.1 Strigamia maritima
AATAATGGTACCATACGTCCAAGACTAAAATTAGGTACCAAAATTAAAAATGTTACCACTTGCCTAGTACTAAAAATTATGGTACCAAAGTTATAAAAAAGGTACCACATGCCTAGTACTAAAATAATGAGACGCCATATTGATCCAGGTAACACTAAAACCCATAACTGTTGGTACCATATAATTTTAATACTAGGCAAGAGGTACCATAATTTTAGTTCTAGGCAGTTATGCCTGCCAACCATTTGCAATCACATGTGAAACGCACTATGCGCACCTCTTTGGGTGTGAGTGTGAGTCGCCCGTGTGAGTCACATAACTTAACATGAAGCCTATGAGGCTTCCGGTGCGCATGTGTGAAATCACATTTTCACAGTTGCGCATTTGCGCACTTATGCGACAGTTTCTGAATACCCCTACTGTATTTTACTTTGTGCTATATGTATAAGCGAAATCTTGAGCTAAAATTTTTTACCTCTAAATGGAATAATACCGGTATCTCTCTGCCTCTGTCATGGGAATTAAGGACCAACATGAGACTTTGTTTCCATGGCAACTGAAGAGTTATACAGATCAGTTAGCAGAAATGGTAAAAGTTTCGATAAAAATTACCTACCAGACATAGTTTCATGTGCAGATTCCGAATCTGTAATCCGTTTTTGTCGGACCTCCAAAGTGGCATAAATGGCCGCAACTGTTCCGCCATTAATTGTTTACATTTTAACTATGTGTCAGCATTTCTAGAAAACCTAACAACTAATCTCGCGAAGTGCAGCGAGCGAGATTAGTCCTAACGTCTGCAGCGGGCTTACCTAGCCTTAATTGGTTTAAATATGCAAAACAACACATTGATGTGGATAAATTGAAAAACCGGTCCCAAACTGGCAGGATTACTGGCGGAACAGATGCCAAGTCGTCACTTTAGAGGTAAAAGGCATTTTCGCGCGTTTCCGACAAAAACGGTTTGCAGATTCGGAATCTGCACATAAAACTACGTCTGGTAGGTAAATTCTATAATATTTGGAGAGGTGCCCCTAAAAGACACTTTAACCGCAGAGGTAATCCCATATAGAAGTAAAAAAAATTAGCTCAAGATTCTGTGAATGGGGTATATGTATCTGCCACAGCTCAGATAATCTTGTGCCAAAAATGAAGTACTAATAGGAGCATGAGTCGCTTTTCTCAATTGGGGCATTCAAACGATCAAAAAACATCCTTAATTTTTCTACTTACAAGTACGGTATCATATGTGTTTTTTTAAAAAAACTTCTAATGTGCGAATTCTGACTATCTCATCACTTTTTGTATTTCACTTATGGTAAAAATAATGCTTGAAATTATAATTCTGGTTATTTTTCTTAGTAACGCACCCATGCTTCCAGGTACTGAAAATTTTACAGTATTGATTAAAAACAGTATTCAATTCAATCGATGGCCACATATAAAAACGTAAGTAAATTACGGCAATTACAAGTAGCCCTAATGATCTTTACAGAGTTGAAAATGAAAATTAATTGCGTTTTATGTTATTTTATATTTAGTAGAAATATTTTAGCGAACTGGACCTTATCATACTTGAAAAACTGCAGATATCATCCAATTGATAACAAACTATGTCCAATTTTTCGATTTGGCACAATTATTAATGCAGCTGGGGTCAACTACACAGAATTAGCTTTTAAGGTAACTAATTTATTAAATGTTAACAATTTTGCGTACCGGTATTAATTATCATTATCAACAATTTATTTTGATATACTTCTAGGGAGGTGTTGTTGGAATTTTTATCAACTGGGATTGTGATTTAGACTACAATATTAATCATTGTGTTCCAGCATATAGCTTTCATAGGCTCGATTCTGCAAATGGCCATGTAGCACCAGGTTGGAATTTTAGGTGTGAAGATCAATTAAAAGTGCTAAAAGTCAAATCAAATAACAGAATTTTTATATCTAGATATGCTCAAAGATACAGTGAAAATCTGCGTACATTGTTCAAAGCATACGGAATTCTTTTTGTGGTAATGGTGGAAGGACGAGGAAGGAAGTTTAATATTATTCCACTTTTGTTAAATGTGGGCTCAGGGTTGGCACTGCTATCTGTAGTTAGTGTTATTTTTTATTTATTATTTTTACTTGATTTTGAAATAACTGAAATAAATGTAGGTATCAAATAATAAATGTTTTCTTTATTTATGTAGGCAAAAATTGTGAGCGATTTTATAGTATTACGGGTTATGAGGAAGAGAGATTTTTATAGGAAAAAGAAATATCTCAAAATTTACG
Source organism: Strigamia maritima (assembly GCA_000239455.1). Classification (NCBI taxonomy): domain Eukaryota; kingdom Metazoa; phylum Arthropoda; class Chilopoda; order Geophilomorpha; family Linotaeniidae; genus Strigamia; species Strigamia maritima. The sequence continues at coordinate 34,917 of JH431067.1, forward strand.
AAGAAGATGATGACACACCGTGCAAAGTAAAAATTTATTTGAGTTTGCGTACTTTTTCCTTATAATTATAACTTTTTTTTGGTTATAAATAGTAGGCGGGTACACAAAAAAAAATCCAATTTTTAGTGCACAGTTTAGAAAAGCGAGTACTAAACACTGGACATTTTTTTTTGTGTAACACTGTTTATGACCATAAAAAAAGTTATAGTTATAGGAAAAGTACCTGCCGCAAACTCTGTAGTGTTTATACTTCGTCTTATGCAGTATGAAACTATAAGAATTTTATTTGATTTAAAAATTCACTTAGAATTGAAAAAATTCTCACTTATACTATAATCTGAAAAAATAAACTTAATTTTTATACATGTATTTAAAAAAAAATCAAATTTAAAAGATAAATAAAAATCTTTTTTTTGTGACAGTAAAATAGGAAATATTACAATAACTGTGTATTTGATATTATGCACTTTTGAGTTTTGAAAATTTAAAACCAAGTTTTTTCTCATCTCAAAAAAAAAAATCAGAGAATTTGCAATAATAATACATATTTTCTAACTATTTAAATTTGTGTATTTTATTTTGTTTACTTAGAGACTTCCAATTATATATCATCAGCCTCATATTCAACAATTTAACATGAAGCAAATGGTTTAGCAATTAAAAATATTGCACGGATAAATGAATACCGTAAGTTAAATTTTGTACGAATTGTTTTTGTATTAAAGTTACGATTGTAATAAAGATTACAATTTGCTAAATACCTTTAAATTTGTTGATATTTATTTATGTAATTCTCAAAAGTTTTGTAACATTAGCTTAGGATTAATATTCGAATGAAATGACAATGACTCACCGAGCTGATCATCTACTTTAGAATGTAGTAGTTAAATCTGGTTTTTTAATGGATGGGTGTAACTAGGAATTTTTTCATTTTTAGATATCTGACACTGTTTGGCAAGATTTAAAAGCATCTGCCATTCAGTGACAACTGAGTTTATTTTGTGGTTCTTCCAGTGGTGCATTTGTTAGTTTAACGCTGTAATCCAGCTGTAATAATACATTTCCACTGACCATGAAGATAAATAAAATGAGTAGAAACTCCTATGCTGCAAAAGCATGTACATTTTGAAAACATGATAAGATGGTTTTTGATGAGAAAAGCTATTCGATGATCTTTGATGAGTTTCGATGCTGATTTAGGAGAATTCAACCATAGATGATTATCTGCCTTTATGGATAAGTCAAGGTAAGTGTTTAATTTTAATATTAAAATTATTGTGAAATTAAGAACAAATCTTATGCTAAAAAAAGACAAAAATGGCATTAGGAACAGAATGCAGCGATTTTTTTGGGTTACCGTAGAACATAGACCCTTTTACTATAGATTAAGAAGGAAAAAAACACACAACACACAAGGCAATTATTAATTTTTTTACACAATTTATGATTTTACAAAATATTTAGATTTCATATTGTTGTTACTATTATCATTTACTTTTCAGACGATGAGTGATCCTAAAATATAAAAATTTAGTTTTAATTTTAAGATAAATTAAATTAAATATGGTTAACCAATTCTTCCTATTAGTGAATACTTAATTAATATTAATATTAATATTAATATATTATGAATCAAAACAAATCTTTAAAATTAAAATTTAAAGAATAAGATATGCCTCAGTTGCCTAAATAGCGCCTTTCAAAGTTAAAATTTAAATTGTCGAACCTATACGCTGCTGCCCCATTAAAGGGTTTACGACATCACGTTTTTTATTGGTCCATTGGATCAAGCATCGAATTTTTCGAAGATTTTTCGAAAAATAGTAAGGGGTTTGTGAAAACCAGAGACGACAATATGACAAAGTGTGAGAAAAGAGAATGTGCGCGATTGTTACCAGTTGTGACGTAAAGCCTATGCATTTAACATGGGGAATACCAACTGACGTCAGAAACAGCGCCCTGCCAGCAGTGGCCTGCAATGTCCCTCACTAACTTCAAATGAGCTGTTTGGGATACAAAATGATTTTTTTAAACGTGTTCTTGAGACTTTAAAAAATAAATAAAAATCATTTCAGACATTTTAAGAGATGGCGAACATTATTTAGTTTTTGATGTCGTAAACCCTTTAATAGCAAAGTGAATACTTTGAATTTACTTTACAGTACCTGCAATAAAAGCAGTAGACAACACCGCAAATGATCCAGCAATAACTGCACGTATTAAAAGTTGTGCCATTTCTGGTAATTTTGTTGGACATATAAAAGCCATAGCTCCTAAATAAGCACCAGTCATAACAATTCCAGAAAATCCACCGCACACATAAATGGCAATAATAAAAGAACGAGCCTGTGAATTAAAAATCAATATTGTATTTTTTTAAATCTTTTACTCATTTCTTTACTAACTGATATTTCTTTTCTTTTCTTAGCTAGACATGTAAAAGATTGGTTAACTCCCCACAATCTACCAGAAGCTGCACATAGTGATATAATTTTACTTTCTTGAAAAGAAACTCCTGTCATGTAAGTTAAAGGTATAAATGGTAAAGAGACAATCCACTAAGTTAAAATAAATAAATAAATAAATAAAAAATTAATAAAATTAAACATTTTCTGGATTACTTGTAATGTAACGTAGTTCCAATTTAAGAGTTCCAGTGGCCAATGAATAAAGTCATTAAAGAAACTTAACATTGCCCAAAATCCTAATATATTGCCACAAACAATACAAACGTAATTGGCTCCAAAAATGGCTCCTTTTACTGCTGACATCAGCAGATTCATAGAAATTATATTACTTACAGAAGAACTTCAAATAAAATTATAATTGTTACATGATTAAATTATACATTATTTGAAAGTGTGTTACTCAGAATAGAGACTAATGTCCGAATATTTGCTCACTGTAACCGAAACTTCTGGATAGAATAGTTTTGAAAATACTACAATGGCTGGCAACGTCAGAAAATTAGCTAAAATGAAATGAGTTTCATTGATCTATAAAATAAAAATATAATTGATAGAAATGATGAAATGTTTTCAGTTTTTAATTTAAATTTTGTATGATGACAATTTTGGATATACCGTATATACTCGCGTAAAAGTCGAGAATTTTTGGATCAAATCCTGTTTTTTTCTTCCAATTCGACTTACACGCGGGTCAATGGTTTTTGGCCCGTTTTAAGTCGTGGTCGACTTATACGCGAGTATATACGGTACCGTACCTTTGTAAATCTTCATTATTCTCTCTAACATAGGTCTTTCAACTGTAATCTTCTCCACTGAAGAAGACAGGTGAACAGTCGAAAGGCCTATATAGTAGATATAATGACGATTATATTTATATCCAAAATTGTTATCATACAAAATTTAAATCTTAATTTGGATATGAATTAACATAGATGTTTTAGTTTTACTTGTAAATTTTCTAAATATTCCAGAATCTTTACATTTGGTCCCAAAGTTGCAAATGATGCTACAAGAATAGTGTGCAGTTCTGATTTAGTTAGAATTCCTAAATGTGTCTGGACAAAAAGAATAGATTTCGCCTAAAATATAGAATATATACATTTAAAAAAATAAATTATTACATTCAACTTCTCGTACGTGACCCCAAAAAAAATTAGTTATTACAACAACTGATTCAATAGCCGTTGTATTTATTGTTATTTCAAATATCCATCCAATTTTAACAAAAATCCAAGCTGTTATTTTTAAAAAAGTCATCATTGTAAAAATTACATTGAAAAACAATAGTACTGGTGCATCCTAATAGTGATTCATAAAAGCTAATTAGAAATAGCAACAACTAACAAGTTATTTTAGTTGATGTCTAAGATCTTACGTAAAATGCATATGGATTATGAGTTATCAGCAAAGTTTCATTATTTGAAGATTTAAGATTTCCAGACACTAAATAACCAAATAGAATTTCAGTTCCTACATGCATATATTGTCTGAATATCCCTGTTTTCTCAATTATGCATGCCAAAATATTAATAAACCCTTCATGGCGTTTTAGGATCATAGCAAAACTAATTTCCAATGCAATACACCATAAAACAGGTCTTATTTGAATCTAAAAATTTATTAAATATTTTTATTTCATTTAAAAAAAAAGAAATAAAGTTACCTGAGTGGGATGCTTTGAAAGTAAGAAAGAAATAATTATTATTAACCACAATCCTGCTAGTGCTCTTAATTTAAGGTCATTTCCACTGCCATCAATAATAATGACTGCACTTAAAATCATGCCGACGAAAATAGCTATAACACTAAAAATAAAAAAATAAATTAATATGTACTCTTTACATATTTAAGCAAAAATACCTGGAAGAACATCGACAATATTTGTGCATTTTTATTCTGTTCAGCATAAAGGTTGGCAACCCGCTTAAAGTACTCGTGTTATATATCTTCGCAATTTGAACCAGTAAAATTATCAAATAAACACAAACCGTGATTGCAATAACCAATTTAATATCTGCACACCACGATTGTGTTTTATTAAAACTGTAGAATGCAGCGTATACTAAGTAAGCGTTGTAAAGTAAGAAGAGAGTAAAAATGAAAATTATTTTTACGCAAGAAAAACATTTTTTTGAAGTAATGTTTTCCCAAGTGTTTCCATAACCAGATTCTCTTGAACTAAAATCAGGAGAAACAATTTCCGCCATATTGTCAACAGTTATAATGTAAGAATGGCAACTACAACAATTACAGAAGATTTTATTTCGTAGTGATTTCTCACTAGATGGTGCGAGAACCTCTATTAAATATTTATTAATAGAGGACGCTAGGCAACGTGATAACGGTCTTGACAAGTGCGATATCACACTTGGTTTCTCAGAGCTACGTGGGTTTTGACTAATCAGGTATTCAGAAACTGTCGCAAATGCCTAAGTGTGAAAATGTGATTTCACACAAGCGACTCACTATGCACACCTCTTGAAGTGTAAGTGCGAGTTGCCCATGTAAACATGCATTTGCGCACTTATGCGACAGTTTCTAGCGGCGGATTACCACCCAAGCGCATTAAGCCTGTGCCTGACGCCTCTGCTCAAGAGGCGTCAAATTTTGCCCAAAAATCATGTTTACATTTATTTCAAATTTTTGTTATAATACATACTTTTAGTACCTCTTCAGTAGGTCGACTCCAAATTATTTTTGCGGTTGTGGGCTGTATTGTACACGAACTGCCATACCACACCGGTTCTCGTCCAATTCCGAAGTTAAGCATCCCTGCTTTGAAGCATCGGTGGTTATAGTACTTGAATGAATGGGTAACCTCCAGGGAATTCCAGATGCAGTTCTTTTTTTTCAATTTTTGTAGTTTTGTTGTGAGTAAAGCACCAACATAGACAAGATTAAAAACTGTATTGAATGCCATTCCATGCGTTGCAGTGAAGTGCATAAGGAGGAGTTTATAAGATGCGAGATTTTAACTTGTATAGTAATTTGTTATTCCCCACTTAAAGGGTTTACGACATCACAGTTTTTATTGGTCCATTGGATCATGCATTGTTTAAAACCCTTAATTAATTTTTCTGAGATTTTTTGAGAAAAATATTAAAGGGTTTAAACCCAAGTTGTGAAAACAAGCAGACGACAATATTATGAAAAAGTGCGTGATAAAAGCGAGACCAAATTAGCGATTGTTACCAGTTGGCATGTATACTCCATTCTTTTAACATGGGGAAGACGTCAGAAACAGCGCCCTGCCCAGCAGCGGCCAACAATGCCTCTCACCAAGCTCAAATGAGTGAGTTGTTTGGGATACAAAATGATTTTTTTAACGGTGTTCTGATAACTTTAAAAAATAAATAAAAATCATTTTAAGAAATGGCAAACATTATTGAGTCATAATATTTTTGATGTCGTAAACCCTTTAACACAGATTTTGCTGTAACCGGTTTTTTCTAATATTGAAATCCAAATAATAATGGTCAAAAGTACATTTCTTATCATACTAGATTTTTATTTTGTATAGATTGTTTCAAGTATAGGTTTATCATGAATTAAGTACTAATAAGAACAGCTTTTGGACTTTAAAAATATATTAATTGCTTTATCAACATTTCACTTTTTTTTAACAAATTATTATTTCATAATAAAATATAAGATGTAAATATAAAAATTTGTATCGAGAAATATTACAAGATTTCAAGGTGAGCACTACAGGCCTTGAACATGTTCAAGCATTACATTAGAAAATGCTCTTTTAACTGCATGAAAAGTTGCATGAAAAGCAGTTACACCAAGTTTTCCTGAATTTACTGCAGCATTAGCAATCACGCATAAAGTAGTTCCAAATTGTATAATTCCAGAATTTACATTTGAGACCACATCAGGAATATAATATAAAATTCTCATCAAACAATCGCTAGAATGAGAGAAAACTTCTTGAGTAGTTACACCAATAATCATAAAAATGTTGCACAAATAAGTAGTTATGCCAATAACATTGGTGATGGCATTATAAACACAAACGCCAATATTTGGAATAAGTTCTGCAATATTAGTTGCAATAGATGTATATCCAGTTTCAACTATGGAACCAGCATAAATGATGCATTCAATTGTTTCGTGACAAATAAGAGATGCGTTAGTTATAACTGCAATAGAACTGGCTAAAATTCCAGCAACAACAGCAACAACAGTGGCAATGATATCAGACAAGCCCATGACTGTTTCCTTTGCAGTGGATGTTATGTTATCAAAACAGGACGCGCAGGAAGCAACGAAGAAAGTGCTAATGGCAGATAATGTTCCACCAAAAACTGCTATCACATCAGAGACATCAAATTTTATAAAAATTAAAATACAAATTACGATGGGTAGCCATTTGATTAAGCTAAACTCCATAACATCTTGAAGTTACCTTAAAAAAAGAATAATTAATTAAGCTAGTTCATCAATATCATAATAAATTTTGTACAGGGAATTAAAATATGTTTGAATTGCGTAAGTACTCATTTCTAAAACATACCATGAAATTTTCATATACAAGACCTTGATTTTATAATTTCAATTCTCGATTGAGACTCTTCTATTTCCCTCAATATTTAATTTACCCCGTCGGAAATTGAAGTGTTTTTTTATGTATACTCATTAAAGAACAAATATTCGCCGACGAGGGCTAATGGTAAAGGAACAAATCCAAAACCTTTCACAAAAATTAGAAACAATAACCCGAGTAGTTACCAAGACAACCATTTACTGTATAAAACCACGTACATTTTTTTCATTACCTAACAAATTAACAAGTTAATAATAATTCATCCCAAAAGCAGCGCAACTGCCGGCCGTCAAGGTGGTCAGATCAACAACACAATGGCCAAGTAAAAACATATCTCTTCAAAACCACACACTTTACTTTACGAGGCTCTTTCCTGCTTGTTGGACACGGTTGCCTATAGTGTTTTCAGTGTTTTTTATGTTTGTTGTCCGATGCGAGGCTTTTAGGGATTACGTTGTGTGTGGTTGGTTTTCTTGGGTTTTTACTGTTGTGGTTATGTTTGAGGGTGTGGGTTTTTGCATTTTGGTGTTTGCTGGGGTTCATGTTGGTTTTGTGGTGGTGGGTTTGTGTGGGTTTTCTTGTGTTTTTGGTGCGTTATCGTGTGTCTGGTTTTGGTTGGGTTTGTGTTGTTAGAGTCTGGGTGTCGGTGGTTGAAAAAATGTTGATAAAAAGAGACATTCTAATATTGAATCAACATTTCTAATTTCTGTTATTTAGATATTTTCTTGTTTCGTGGGTGATGATGATGACAAAGAAGATGATGAGTACTATCGTGTTCTACTGGAAAAGCAAAGCAAATAAAAAAAAATTGCATGTAGTTAAAAAAAAAGAATAAAAAAGTAGAATTTACTTTTTTTATTTTTTTATTTTCTATTACAGTGGAATCAATTTGTTTATTATTTCTTCATCTTTCGTCATTGAAGGGACAATAATATTCTCAAAACATAACAACTTTATTTAGGCGCAATAAAGTGAGGGAAACAACTATATAAATAATAAGCGCGCTATAACAATATAAGGGCTGTTCAGCCCTTAAACCTAGCAATTATACATATGACTAATGGTCAGCCAGACCGTAACAAAGGGTGAGTGGCGCCTGCCTAAGGCTAAATGGCCACTCACAACAGATAAACAAACATATACTCAAGTTATTTCCGCCTTTCCTAAACGGCGGTCCTTGGATGCACTGGTCCTTTTAAGTGTCGCTACTTAAATTGCCGTCACTAACTGTAAAATGATATATGTTAAAATAGAACCATTGCCCCAGGCAATGGGTGAAGAAGGCGGTCCTCTCAGCTCATCGGCAGTAAGGGACCAAGTATGAAAGATAGTGAAAAGAGCAGTTGGAGAAGGAAAAAAAGTGTTTGTGCACAGCACGAATATCAAAGAGAGTCAAGATTTGGCCCCAGAGCGGCCAGAAGCTGGAAAGTGAGCGAGGCAGGCACTCTCGGAGGTCCCACCAAGAATCACTAGCAGAAAAATACAATAGAGTCCCCACACGGACATGGGTGACGGGAAGTCAGCGAACTTCCGCCTGGCATGGTCTAGCCATGCCCAATATCGCCACAAGTACGGATGTGGCACACGGGTGTCAGTCCAAGGGGCTCAAGTCAGGTAAGTATGTTTCAAATAACAATATCAAGTCAAGAGCGGTGCTGCAAGGGTTTGCAGCACCTTAAATACCTGTTAAAACAATACAGTGGTTATAACCACTTAGAGTGCATCACTTAGTATGCACACCAATGAGGGGTTCTCTCAAGGTAGGGGGAGGGTCGAATGACCCCCAGGTGAGAGGTGACGACTCGTAATGTCGTCACTCGCGGGTTTTTAGAGCAGATGCTCGATCGGACAATCAGCACCATCTAGTGGCAAATTTTGTACTAGTTATAATCGGGAGCGCTAGCCTCGAACGAGGTTCTAATATATTCGATCTGTATGGAACGTCACAAATAATAATGATTACGGTATAAGATGCTTTTAATCAATAAGCATTACTTCAAATCACAATATTAATATTAATGCGTGCAAAATGTTGACTTTGCTAGTAAATTTAATTTAAAAAAAATTGAACTGGTTATTTGTAAGTGCAAATTAGATTAATTAATTACATGTATAATTGAATAAAATATATATTCATATCATCTAATATGTTATTTAGGTCATAAAAGCGTAAATTCCGTTTAATTTCTTGCCTGACACCACATTTTAGCATTACCACTTATCGATCATTTGAGTCTGGTCATTGCCGGGAATGTGGTGCTAACTTTATCTTGGTACAAACTACTTGTATGCGAAAAAAATTGTTGTCATAATTTTTATGCATAAACTTATGTTCATGCATGTCATGAGTTTTATGCATGGCATGAGATTTATCCATTACGTTTATACATGGCATGACATTTATGCATTGCATGAACATTCGCTAGGTATTGACACAAACGGCTTCCCATATCTAAGCCTCCGTACCTTTTCTATTTTGTCGATTTTGCTTGCACATGCGCAGCAGAGTGGAGCAAATGCTTTTGTAAAATGGCGGCGTCCGGATTTTATCTTCGAAACGTGTTGCTGACGACATTCACATCAATTTCGGCTACTTTAGTTAATCAAACAGTTCGTCAGTGCCCTCGGTAGAATCTTATTTTACCTGTTTACATACAACAAAAAATATTTATATTCTTTCTTTTACATTTCAATGTAGATTTCTTGCCGGTTTCATTCAAACCAGAGATTCGCACTATAAAAGAAGGAAGACTCACGCTAGTTCGTGGTGGGTAAAACGAAAACTCGAATATGCCGAACAGGATTTGACCACAGAGAACTTTGATTTTTTGCAAGATCAAATCAAAGAAGAGTTTGCTCCGTCACCAATTGGTGATCAAAATAGTCCTTTAAGAGAGCCACCATGGGCAAGAGGAAAATGGGAACCCGGGTAAAAAAGAAAATACAGAAATAACACAAAATAGATATATTCGATATATTCAAGCAATGAGCTAAATTTGGTGCATTGATTCAATTTAATTCTGGAAATTAATTTTATCGTATTTCAGTTGCTATCGCACGGGTGTAATTGCGAGAAAAATCGGAATTTATCCAATGTGGACTAAAACTGGTCAACGACTTCTCACAACAGTGTTGCAAGTGTTAGATAATCATGTGATTCGATATATTCCTCCGGAAGTTCATGCATTGGATCAATTTGGTAAAAAGTACAACGGAAAATTAGGTTGTGCAATTATTGGTGCTGAAGCGGCGGATCCACAATTGGTGTGTTCGAAATTAATATTTTTTTAAAAAAAAATTATATAACAAAATTAAATTTATTATTATTTTGTTTCAGTTTACAGACAGTTACAATGGGTTATTTAAAAATTCTGGTGTTCAAACGAAGCGAAAACTAACAAAATTCATCGTTTCACCGAACGCAGCAATTCAGCCTGGTAACAAATTTAAAAAATTTAATTATTAATTTTGTAAATTAAAAATTGCAGGTACCCCGCTAACGGTTAACCATTTTCGAGTTGGAGATTACGTCGATGTATGGGGGAAAACGTAAGATTTCTAGTAAAAAATAATATAATAAAAAAACATGAATTTAATATTTCAATAAAAAAAAATGTGTAGTGTAGGTCACGGATTTCAAGGAGTGATGAAAAGATGGGGATTTAAAGGAGGACCTGCGACTCACGGCTGTACCAAATCTCACCGCAGACCTGGATGCATTGGTGCAGGCAGGGTAAGATTTGATAACAGTTTTTAAATCACGTTTAATTTCTTTAATGTGATTACTTAAACAAATTTAGACTGGCCGTGTGTGGAGAGGAAAGAAAATGCCAGGACACATGGGTCAAGAACGACGGATATTGCATGGTCTTAAAGTAAGTAAGAGTCAGAAACAGTCGAGATTGTTATAAAATTGTGATTAATTGCAGATCTGGAGGATTAACACTAAATATAATGTGATCTATGTTCATGGACCAGCAGTACCTGGTCACAATCATGCATACGTGTACATAATGGATTCACGACTTAAAGAGAAGTACGATGGAATTTGTATCTATACTCTATTTATCATTTCGTGCGCGAAACTCCCATTGGTTAATAACCTATATTGTACTGAAAGTATATATTGTGGTATCTTATTTTAATCCTCTAGATGAGCTGAGTCGAAAAATCATTGTTTTGTTGTCCAAAAATGTGCATGCCATTGTTAACAAATGAAAATGCTTGTAAAATATTTTTAAAAAATTATTTACTCGGATTTTTTCACTCGGATCGACTAGAGGATTAAAATAAGATACCACAATACATACTTTCAGTACAATATAGGTCATTAACCAATGGGAGTTTCGCGCACGAAATAATAAATAAGAGTATACTTTTACTCACTTTTTACTAACTTTGTGCTCAAATTGCATTGCAGGCAACCTGTTGAACCGCCATTTCCCACACACTATTTGGATGATATCAAAGAACCTTTACAGGAAGAATATTACGATGACGAATTGCATCCCTTTGGTGCACCAACCGTGACGTTCCCTGAAGATGAACAGGACGCTAAAACAGCTGTGAAAATTAAAAAGCGATAACTGCTTTATCTTGTTTATGTATTAAGTATGAAAAAATTAGAAAATTGTTATTTGAACATTGTAACTTGGTGTTTAAAATAATTTAGTATAAAAATAAGTAAGAGTCAATATATTTTTTTAATTTGTTATCATTTTACATTTCAAGTCATTACAATTTGTGAATTAACTCTGAAATTACGAAAATGCGGACCTGGTTTATTTACATCAAGTAAAATGAATTTTATTTCTGTATTATACGAAATAACGTATTTTGTTGTGATCAGCATTTCGTGTGATCATGTTCATAATACAGAAAAAGGACTCGACTAATTATTTTCGTCTTATGCTTAGTTTCCACTTGGCAGAAATTCCGGTAGAAAATTTTGAGTGTAGAAAGCAGCAGTGTTTATGAATTGCTTTCCTTAGGTGGCATCCATTTTTAAATTCTACTTTTCTGCATTTTTTTGCCCACTTTTCAGTCCAATACTTTTCTGCACTCAAAAATTTCTGCAGCAGAAAGTTTTCTGCCGGAATTTCTGCCATGTGGGAACTAAGCATTAGAATCTTTTTTTCGTTCTTTTCCAAATTAGAAAAAGTGCTGAAGGCATACGTTTGTATTGTCCACAACTGTATGTGCGCATTATCTATGACAATTTTTTTTCTAGAAAATTACCACTACATTTTAAGGAAGTACCTGAAATTGGTTTTGTTAATTTTATTGCATTTCGTTTTCTCAAGCTGCAGCATCCGTTCAAAAGTACAGCAAGGAGGTAACTGCTATCAGCTTAGGTATTCATATGCCAAGGTCACGTACGGCATCGGTATTATTTAAACTGGGTGCAGTGTTTTACTGAATCGAAGGCATTCCTCCACTCTATTGTAGATTGGTTGGACTTTTGTCTTGTCTCGCTCGTGTTTGCAGCATTCCGGTAATGGAAATAAAATGTTTCGGATATTGGAATTTTATGTGAAGTAGGTTAATTAATTTAGTGATTTATTTTTTTTACTAATGTTTTATTTAATAGGTCAAATGTTAACCAAATAGTCAATTTTGATCTCAAATACACTACTGCTCTTTGTGTGTGATTATGTGGATTTTGAATGGTGGAGAGAGCATTTTTCTTGTTCCGCTTATGTGTAAGTTTCCTTTTTACTATAATGCTTGGTTCCCACATGATTAGTAGAGTGACACTCTACTAATCATGGTTCTCACTTGGCAGAAACAGAGCAGAAAGGGGAATTTCTGCCCAATTCTCAGGGGTAATACTACAAGTGGTGGAATTATTGCTGGAAATTTTTTGAACCACGAATTTTTCCTGTACAAAAAAATAAATGTTTCAAAAATTTCCTGCAATTAATTCCACCACGAGGGGTATTTAGGAAGAGAATACAACGTGTGAATGTTGTGTGAATGTTGTGCGAATGTAAGCAATAACCAACTTAAATACTTACTTTTTAAACATATTCGCACAACATTTGCACAACATTCGGACAACATTCGGACAACATTCGCACAACATTCGCAACATTCGCACAACATTCGCACAACATTCGGACAATATTCGGACAATATTCGGACAACATTCGCACAACATTCGCACACATTCGCAGACAACATTTTGACAACATTCGGTTGGCAAGGTACGTACTGGTACTTGCCAACCTCACGATAATAGTATCAGTGTCCGCCATTTTGGACGAACTCAATGTCTTTCCAGGCAACATGAACTCTTTCCAGGCAACATGAACTCTTTCCAGGCAACATGAACTCTTTCTAGGCAACATGAACTCTTTCCGATAAGGAGCGCATGTGATTGGCCAATTTCAAATCGACGGTCTTGCGTGATTGGACGGTTCAAACACAAGTTGTATTCTCAGATTAGGATCATTCTAATCCCCTTAATTTTTCTGTCTGAGTTTGTGTCAAGTGAGAACCAAGCATTAGGATGATCCTAATCTGAAAATTGGGCAGAAATCTTTACTTTTCTGTTCTGTTTCTGTCAAGTGGGAACTATGCATTATGCTTGATTTCCACTTGGCAGAAACAGCAGAGAAAGGTCAATTTCTGCCCAATTTTCTAAAAAATTGGGCAGAAATCTAATTTTTTCGGTTTCTGCCCACTATTTTCTGCTTAATTAAGGAGATTAGGATAATCTAAATCTGAAAATTGGGCAGAAATCTATCTTTTTCTGGTCTGTTTCTGCCAAGTGGGAATCAAGCATTATGATTATCAATGGTACGGTATTTAAAATTTAATTTATAATTTTTCAGATCGAAGCTATAATGCTTAGTTCCCACTTGGCAGAAATTCCGACAGAAAATTTTCTGCTGTGCAGAAAAGTATGTTTTTCTGTCGTTGTTTCCCACCTGCAGACTGAAAATTGGGCAAAAAAGTGCAGAAAAGTAGAATTTAAAAATGGATGCCAGCTAAGCAAGGCAATTTATAAACACTGCTGCTTTTTACACTCAAAATTTTCTACAGCAGAAAATTTTCTGCTGGAGTTTCTGCCAAGTGGGAACTAAGCATTACTTCTGATTGAAATATGGGGATGAAAAAGCCAAACTCTGGAATCCATTGTGTTCACTCCTGGCAACTCTTGTTTCATTCCAAAATAATGTTAAAAGAAAGTTTTGGACATCGGTTACGAAATTTCGTGAATAGATATTTTTTTGTTTGTTTCTCGGTTTTCTTTATGATTTTTTTAAATTGTATTTAGATCCTATTTTCTGTCATAACTAATTTTCCACTGCAATCAGTTTCTCTTGGTGTCTTTATTTCTTCGGTCGGATCTCCTCTCCTTTCCATTACTCCAATTTCGCTCTGTATCAAGTTCCAACTGGATGCTAAACGTTTCCAGAATCCGTTCCAATCTTCCAGCTACCTTCTGCTGAAATTTGGTGTTTTCAGTGCCTTTCTCTGTATGTTATACACGATGGGCGGCGTGGCTGGTGCGGTAGTGTTTGACGCAGAACCATTTACGGTTTGTGGTGTAGCTGGAGTGCTGGGGTAATGTAAATTTGAGTACCTTCGGATGGCTTCGTTAGTTCTCTTGGTCTTGACCAGGTCCATCACAATATCGTATGCTTTGGTGATGCAAAGTATTTTTGTTTGAGTTTCTGCCAAGTGGGAACCTAGCATTACAAACATATGGAGGCAAGAAGTTTACATGTGACCAATGCAACAGCTCCATCAACTACAAAGTGGAAATTTTCATGCTCGCAATTTTTTCACGTAATGCAACTATGTTTTGTCATTCTGAAATTGGCAAAAGTCAAGTAAAGCAACATGCAACAGATGTGGACAGCAATTTTGTAGCATTAGAATGCTTCAGCAACATCAGATAATCCATAATTGGTCCATACCACCAGTTCAGCATGTCCAGGAACGTGATGACTTCTGTCTTGGTGCTTTATGAGGAGTGGCAAACTACTACAAAGTATCTGATGACAATTCAGCAAATTAAACAAATTTTTACTGAAGCACCACAATAGAATAAAAAAAATTTTCAGCTAATGAAAAAAGGCCATAAATAGTACATTGCTGTAACAGTTTGATTCAACAGACAAACGATAATGTAGAGACTACCAGATGTTTTCGTAGTGTATGCAATAAGACATCAACATTTGAAGACCAACTGCAGCAGGCATATGTGAAAATTCGACGATCCTGTGTCGAATTCCAAAAAGGTGGTTTATCACCTTATGTAATCAAACCATTGTGGTCTTTGGTTTGGGATAGAACATTGATACGGTTATTCAAATTGACATCAAAATTGTTGCTATGTGCCCCTGATTGGATTGACCTACATTCCACTTGTTCAATTTTTATTAGATAAAAAGCAATAGTAAGTATGTGTAAAACAAGGATTAAAAGTATTTTCTGTGAGTGCAGTGCCAAACAGCAGCGAAGCCAAGAGGATGCTCAGAGGGGCCGGTGCACCTCTAAAATTATCGGTTTTCAATTTTTGACATCCGAAGTAGGTAAATAGAAATTTTTCATACTTTTAAATTGATTAAACAATGGACTAATACTGCATAATAAAGTGGGAACATTCGAGCAGCATTCCAAGTTTTGTTTTCGTAGTTGTCAATTTTCGTTTTCAAAATGCAGAGACGTTTCTGAAACTATGTGACCACTTTAGTTTTGTAGTTGTGCATTCTCAACTGAAAATTCCTGGCTCCGTTACTGGTGCCAAATAATCTGCATTGTCTTTCCAATTATTGAAAACATGCACATTTTTTGATTTCATGAAAGTCAATAGAGCAAATCCCAAAATTTGAAAAACAGAATTTATTTAGCATGCATGTAATAGGTAATGAAGACCAAAAACTATTTCCATTGTATGTTAGTGAGTTAAAACAAGAAATTAAATTGATTTATTACTTTTTGAAGATGGGGACATCCAGACTTACTGTTGGATCAAGAACCTGGATGTATTCCTTCATTCTTTAGCAATAACAAAAGCAGTATTAAGGGGCACTATTGTAGATATTGTTTTCATAGATGCTCATTAGAAAGAACTTTGGTAGATTATTCAGATTTTACTGCTGGATTCTCTGAAGGAGCCTAGTAGTCCAAATGAATGGTTTCAAATAATATTTATGAAATAAAAACATGGCTGCTTTGTGTAGACTCTATTGTGGTTTAAAATGATAAAACTACTTTACTAAAGCTATGACTACATTCTATCAACATGAGGGTTGAGTTGAAGAGTGAGTAAAATTGGGTAAACATTCCTCTTTATAGGGAAGGGTAAGTGGGTCATAGACGTGGTCACATGGGGTAAGTCATTGACCACAAGATGGGAAAATAATTTGAGGTACAAAGTAACCAAAGGCTAAGTTTTTACATAGAGATGAGAAAAAACTCAAGACCAAAATAAAAATAAACAAAAAACTGGAACATTAGAAATATACACTTGACAATGCAAATTAGTACACAAAACTAGAAACACAAATCTAAATCAACATAAAAATACAAATCTTTGTGATAAAAGGACATTAAAACAAAAGAGTTTAGTACATATTTAAATCGAGATTTTTTACAAATGGG
>JH431070.1:7546-25069 GCA_000239455.1 Strigamia maritima
ATGTGGGGTCTTTTTTATTGGTCAAAAAAATTGACAAAATGTTTTTTTTTTTAAATCATAAAATTTCGCCAATTTTTTTCAGAAAAAGCTAAAAAAAAATAAGTAGACCGTGTGGGGTCTTTCTTATTGTCAAAAAATTGACAAAATGTTTTTTTTAAAAAAAATCCTAAAATTCGCCAAAAATCCGCCAATTGGAAAATCTCCATTAAAAAATTCCGATCAAAAAATTTATTTTAATTTTTTTGGTTTTTTTTTTAGCTTTTTCTGGAAAAAATTGGCAGAATTTTAGCGGATTTTCACCTTTTAGAGTCAGCGGATTTTAGCGGAATTTAGAGGTTACCAAAGCGGAATCCAGATTTTAGAGTTGGCAACACTGGCCGCAGCCGCAATTCAAGTGCGACGCTTATTCCCAACTACAGTTGAGGAGTGCGGCCGGAATTCCGGCCGAAATTCGAGGCCAGCTGGAATTCCAAGGTGGCGTGTAATTGACAAAATACGGTATGTCAGATTCATTTTGTCAGATTTAAGACGTGTAAGGCCTAAGTTGATGCTTGCATCTATAAACTTAATTCTCTCGCTCTCTCTCTCTCCCAACTTCAACATATTAGCATTAAACCCAAAAGTATTTTTTTTAAAAATGTCTGAATAAATATTTAAGGGTTTTAAAACATGCTTGATCCAATGGACCAATAACAAAACTTGATGTCGTAAACTCTTTAAGAAGAAAGTAAGTGGTTTTTTGGTGTTTTGCGCATTGTAATTTGCAATGTTTATGAACTATATATTTAACTTTCTGATTAATGTTAATAAAATTTATTATTTATTGAGCACACATCAAGCCCGTCAATCTTAATTTATATCTATCCATTAAGTGGACAGAAGTGAATGCATGTTTAATGGATCATTCCTCTTGAGGTTTTAGATGAAAATGTTTGGTATATATCCAGTCAAAGTCAATTCTAAATTTTTAATTTCAAATAGCACTGCAGTGAAACTTAATTCTGACATTTACTTTGATGCAAGAAAGCTAACTTAAAATACATCTGCTTGGAATTTAAAAAAACTTAGATATATTTACATAAATTTGCAAAAATTTGTAGATAAAAAAAACTGCTATAAATTTTTTTCTCATTTCCTGAAAATTTACATAGATTTCTGTAAGAATTTGCATAAATAATTTTACCATTTCAATACATTCACAACTATTTAAGGTATACACTGCAGGCCAACCCACAAATATTAAAACTTGATATTATAATAACAATTAAACTTTTGTTCATTGCCTTTAGCCATGACTGCATTGCTTTTGTTGACATTTGAATATGATACAGGATGAATACAGGCCTATTTATACAAAGTTACAAACATGGAATTATATAAACACTAAAACTCCTAAATTATATATACAAAAAAAGAACCATAATCAACAATGCACAAAGACACATCCCAAAATTCATATTTTCTGACTTTCTAGACCAACTAAACTCTATCCAACAATTCGTGCATGAAACTGAAAAGTGAACTTTTTTTGCATTGTACCGAAAGTATATATTGTAATATCTTATTTTAATCCTCTAGTCAAGCTGAGCCGAAAAATCATTGTTTCGTAGCCAAAAAATGTACGCAACAATACAAAAACCCAAATGTAAATAATTTTTTAAAATATTTTACGAGCGTTTTCATTCGTTAACAATGGCACGCACATTTTGGACTACGAAATAATGATTTTTCGACTTAACTCAACTAGAGGATTAAAATAAGATATCACAGTATATACTTTCAGTACAATGCATAGGCCATTAACCAATGGGAGTTTCGTGCACGAATTGTTAAATAAAGTTTATATGACATCATTAAACCACAATTAACTTCATGGAGAAACATTTTAAATGGAATTTACACCTTTTAATAATTAAATTCAATTGTTTTCCCAAATAAAAATTTTAAAAAAATATAAAATAAAAGTGAACATCAGTTTCCCTTTAAGAAAAGGTTCTTATCAGTTGCACCTTACAAGTGTGTGGCTGAAGGAAACTGCAGTGTGAAAGTAGCTTAAGTAAACTTGATATTTGAAAATCAAATGGCGAGAGCAAGTGAGCTTTTAAATAGATGATTAAGGAGCTTTGGGAGTCGTGGGAAGGAAGCAGACGTCATTGAAACAGCTCTCGCTCCCACACGAGTCAAGTACGACATGAGTATTCCCTTACTTGCACATGGGTTTACTCAAACTACACTTTTGCTTAATTTCCCTATTTAGTAAAAAAAAAAAAAAATAAACAAAAAAAATTAAAATGGCGTCCAATTTTTATTTTTTATTTTAATTTTATATTCAAATTTTGCTAATTTTTATTTCTCAAGATATTAATTTCCTCTATGCAAATTAGGTAGTAATTTAACCCTCCTAATTAAAACAGAATCAGAATGGGAATATTAGCAGTATAATACCATACTCATAAATCATAAAAATACTCATTAAAACAAAAAATGGCGCTAATTTTTGTTTATTTAAATTTTTATGAATATTTTATAAATTTTGTATAAAAAAAAAAAATTTTGACTATTTGCAACGAAAAAGTTAAATCGACCATAAAAAAAAAAAAAAATGAATCAATCAATAAATTTCGAGGAAAAAGATCAAAGGCATGTCTTATAGCGTCGCTAACTCTTCCTCTGATTCCCTTACCACCCCTATCCTGACTCGTTGAAAGCATATATCGCGAGTTGAAAGGGACCCGGTTAAATCCTTCACCCGGAACATGCGAAGGGATGATGAGATTCACTCCCTCAGACTTCGAAAACAAAAGCCTCAACTTCAACATCCTTCAACAATTCGACTCGGATTGCTTTTATAGGAGTTTAGATTAATTTAAAGGTCAAGTATACAGAGAACAGAGTGGGGGGATATTCAGTTTCAATGCAATAAACGCTTGGAATTAATGAAAATTGGTTAATTTGCTTTCCAATGTAAAGTGATTGACATTGAACTGCTGCCGTCATCTCCCAATTGCAAAATCGACAAGAATCAACAAGCTCCGCCCCAAAAATTAAAATTAAACTACAATCGAACCTCGTTATAGTGGAACTCGCATAAAGTCTTATAACGAAGAATTTTGAAATTGGTCATTTACAGCGAAAACCGAAAACCTCATTATAACGAATATGATTTTATTTAAAACTTTTTAGTTGTTTGCTATAATGAGGTGGGACTGTAATCAGTTTTTCACACTTTAAGAATGTTGGTTATAACGAGGTTGTAGTGTATAGAACTTGCTTTCCACATACCATATACCCTCGGAAAGAACGGCATGCCGGATAATAGTAAATCCGACCAGGGTGCCGGAAAATTCGAATTTTCCGGCATGCCTGATAAAGTGAGTATTACGTTTTACAGCACCGATTCGATTTTTACGGCATGCCGTAAAAATGACCGGATGTCTGATTTTCAAGATCTGGTCAAACTCGGTTTTTCCGGCATGCCGTTCTTTCCGAGGAAATACGGTATTACTGTATCCATCTAATAATGGGAACAGACAAAATCAGACAAAATGGCATATACCGTATTCTCTCGGAAACAACGGCATGTCGGTAATCACGAGTCTGACCAGTTTTTGACAACCAGACAACTGGTCAAGTAATAATCAAATGGATAAAATGTCGGAAAATTTGAATTATCCTGTACCCTGATCTGACTCGCCATTATCCGGCATGCCGTTCTTTCTGAGGGAATACGGTGTGACAGGGTTCGATTCCGGAGAGGGAGCCAAGGAAGGCAGAAGGCACGAAAATTAACCACTTTCAGAACGAGGAAATAGTGAAGAAAAATAAGACTCGTCCGAGGTCCAGTAATTGGAATGAGTACATTGTAGTCTTTAGCATATTGTCTTTTATTGCTTTTCGGGACAGTTTTAAAACATGCTTGATCCAATGGACCAATAAAAAATCTGATGTCGTAAACCCTTTAACCCTCAGAAGCCTATCCTGTGGGACAATTGTCACAGGCAATAGTTCTGAATACAATTTTTTTTCAAAAAATTTTTCAAAAAATCTGAAATTTTCTGGAGCTGTTCAAAAAGTGGTTTTACATACACTCAGTTTATTTGGTAATTTTTAGACTTATAAAAAAAAGTTATTGTAAAGAGAAAATATGAGCCCCTTAAAATCTCAGCTTAAAACGTTTGCTGTTTTCACTGCATTTTTTCTCTTTAGTGAGAGCGCTTTTAAAATACAACGCCACCTATATGCAAAGTAGAGAATAAACAAAGCACATGTCGGCACATGTTCAGTTCACATTTCATATCAATTGCAATTAATCGCACTAATTGGAATTAAAATTAAGTTAATATACAAAATTATTATAAATAAATGATTAAACACTTTGCATGCTGTTCAAATGATCACATTTTGACCGAGTGTCTTGATTTTTACAATCGGTGAAACCTAGCGTCAGTTGGTAAAACCATGGTAACCGTGGTAACAGCACTAAAGCGCTTCAACTCGGAGTATATCAATTGACATCACTAATAGGTCTTGGCGTTGACCCAAAATGTTAGGCGTCTGAGGGTTAAAAGATGTCATATTGTTCTAAAAGTACAGTAGACTATTGATGCTTATACTGAGAACAGGTGCAAGCCAGTAGGCAGCATCAACTGAACTGACTACTGTGCTTTATGGATATTCGATTGAGAATAAGTAAAAGTTATAAACCACAAACAGAAAGTGTTGGTTGTCATAAAGAAAAAGTTCCTGTCTGCAGGTGCTAATTACCAACAATGCAACAGTTGGCAGTCCTGGTAATAAATGACATGATATTTTTGTTCCTCCAACCCACTTAATGAAAAGTCTGTCACCTGAAATAATGATAGTGTAGAGATAATTATTGTATGACAAACTTTTTCTAAATGTTCTTGTTTATGTAAAATCCACAACTTTGTATTTCAGACCAACTTCGTTATAGCAAAGTTGCTTATAACAAAAACCCCGTTATAACAAACAGTTTTTGGATTTTTATTGATTCGCTACAATTCAAAACAGAAAAGACATACCACTTCTTGTCTTAACAAAGAGTGAACCTATAAGCTCCTAACTAACCAACTGTCGATGCAGAAAGCATTCTGATATAATGATTTTCTTTAGTATATCCAACCTTTACGCCAAGAATTGGGAAGATCACATTTGGTTTTGCTTACAGTTAGTGAAGCATCTGATTCGTACCAGCAAGATTTCTTTCTTGTTATATACAGTAGATTACAGTCGCTTTCCAATATCTTAGTTGGTGATAGTTGGTGAAGCGCAGTTCAGTTCAATTTTAAAATTGAACTGAACTGCGCATCACCAACTACGCACAACAATCGCGAAAGCTGATGTACGTTACATCAAAATATACATAATTCCCTGTTGTTGTTGTAAATCGGATAATAAACACAGGAACATGTTTTTAACCCTCAAAGCTCTGAAATTTTGGAACAACGTAGAGCCGGATTAATGGTCACAATTGTGACCATTTGGAGTATCTACTTTGAAGCGCTTTAGTGCTGTTACCATGGTTTCTCCAACCAACACTAGGTGTCACCAATTGTAATAATCAAGACATGCGGTCAAAATGTTGTTTTAAACAGCATGCAAGGTGTTTTTAATTATTTATTTATAATAATAATTGTCTATATCAACTTAATTTAAATTGAAATTAGTTTCACATTAACTCAGTTGAGCAGGTGTTTCAAAGATGAAGGGTTAATGCTGTGTATGGTTATTTAGTTTATTTATAGGGGGCGCAATATTCTAAAATTGCTCTCACTAAAGTAAAATTTGCAGTGAAAACAACCAAAAAGTTAAGCTGGGAATTTAAGGGGACAGTTTTTTCTTTTTACAATAACTTTTTCATTTTATGCCTGATTGCAATGAAATTAATTCAGAAAATGTAAATGTATATTCTTAACAGCTACTGCAAATTTCATAATTTTTAAATTTTTTTAAAAAAAATTTGTATTCAAACTGCAGCTGGTCACAATTGTGGTATAGGATGGGGCTTTGAGGGTTAATAATGTTGTCTTTTGAAATATAAAAAATTACAATAATGTATGGTCATATATGTTTATTATAGTTTGACTAGCGGTAACCCATCAAATATGACGGTTCTTTTTCAATCGCATTTGTGAATCATCAAATGCGTTTGCTTGTATTGATCGTGTGTTAGTATCATTAATCTCACTCGCTGCGCTTCACGAGATTAGTCTACTCAGTACATTGAGGTTTGATTCATTGTTTTGTCATGTCAGTATGCCGTTGTTGCCGGGTGTCATCGGTTTATGAACTGCATAGCCAAATCCCATTGTAATAACACTACCACATCACACATTGCAATGATTGAGTCATTACAATGAGTTTGGATGTTGTTCCATTGTTGTTGCCGGGATTGTTGCTGCAACTATGTCATATTGTATGTGGCGCCCTCAAACATATACACATATACATATGACGGTAATTATATTTATTGGATTTACAAAAACAAGCAGAGACTATGTTTTGCATCAGCACTCACGGTAGGTATGATTGTTGTGCACAGTGCAGTTAAATTTTAGCATCAAGATATCAGGCAGCAACTATAAACTCTATCTAACAATTCGTGCACGAAACTCCCATTGATTAATGGCCTATGCATTGTACTGAAAGTATATATTGTGATATCTTATTTTAATCCTCTGGTCGAGCTGAGTCAAAAAATCATTGCTTTTTAGTCCAAAAATGTACATGCCATTGTTAACAAACGAAAACGCTTATAAAACATTTAAAAAAATTATTTACATTTGGGTTTTTGTATTGTTGCGCACATTTTTTGGCTAAGAAACAATGATTTTTCGACTCAGCTCAACCAGAGAATTAAAATAAGATACCACAATATATACTTTCGATACAATGCAAAAAAGTTCACTTTTTAGTTTCGTACAAAAATTGTTGGATAGAGTTTAGCTTGATTACTTGCATTATACAGGATGGATAAAGTCCTTTCCCCGGCCAATATCATGCAAATGAGTAGAAATATCAAAATTGTGCTGATGAGAGGGCCACCCAATTCTGACCTCAAATTTAACCATCAAGGTCTTCTTGAAGGTCAATCATTTTGTTGTATCTTATAAACGGCAAAAGATACAGAAAAAATGTCAATTTGAAACGTTGCACATCCTTTGGTCCAGGTTACAACTAGGGTTTCTCAAATACCGGCCACTTCATAATACCGGTATTTCGGTATTTATACACATAGAAAAACCGGGATACCGGTTATTTTTCGGTTATTTTTTTTTATTTATTTATTTTATTTTGTTACACACTAGACACATGACCTAACACGCCTATGTTTCGAACATGCAACGTACGCCGCATACAAAATGCACGCTAGCAGCAAATCGCTGCCTGACGCGACGCGCGTATGGTACGCGCAACGTACGCGCGTCGCGTCGGGCAGCGATTTGCTGCTAGCGCGCATTTTGACAAAACCGGTACCAATACCGCCTAAAAAACGGTATTCGGTATCGGAAAAAACCAGAAAAATACCGGTTTTTCGGTACCGGTATATACCGGTAGAGAAACCCTAGTTACAACGTCTATGGCCTAAGTCGCCGCTGCCGCAGTTAAACTCTATTCTTTCACGCATCCTCATCTTCAAATCACCTCCAAACTGCAGTGTCAGGATGACAATTTGCATGTTAAAATATTGTGTTAATAAATTGTAATAAATTTGTAATATGGCTACAGAAGAGATAAGTGATAATTGCTTTTATTTTCCAAAATTCCAAACACTCAACAACGACAAATTAAACTACTAAAACAACCTCGAACAAAGTTAGAAAAGCATGCATGCGCGAAATGGGTTGCACGCGCCTTTTCAGCTCAAGCACAAAATTCAACTAATGAGATCAGAGAAAAGACGCCGGACCAATCAATTAACATCAGGTAATGAAGCAGCTCAAGGGGCATACAACAACACAAACTTTGATTGCGACTCACATGACGTCAAATTCATCAAAAATTAATTAAAGTTCTGACACTGCTCAAAGAATAGTCAAAACCTCGTTATAACGAAACCAAAAAAAAAACATCCAAAAAAAAAAATACAAATAATTATAAGTTTGTTATAAAGAGTCTGACACTGCATAAACTCTCCAAAAATGCAATCCAACCTCGTTATAATAACTCATGAAACAAGCCAAATATTGAATCAACATTTTTGAACGTCGATTGAATGTTTGAATGTTGTGTTCATAGACAACATCCGTTAAATGTTAAATCAACATTTTGAGACAATACAATAATTAAACTGTTGAATATGGGTTGTTAATATGCAACATTCAATAGATGTTGTATCAACATTTTGATACAACAATCAAACAGTAGAAATATTGGTTATGTTGATATGGAATATTCGTTTAATGTTAAATCAACATTTTGTTTATGTTTGAATGTTGAAAAAATGTTGATAAAAAATGACATTCTTATATTGAACCAACATTTCTGATGTTTTTAAAAAAGATTTTCTAAATGTTGTTTAGATATTTTCTTGTTTCGTGGGAAATCAAACAAAATGAAAAAATTAAAACTTCGTTATAACGAGGTTCTTGCTATAAAGCGACTAATTTAGCATGGATTGCAGTTCGTTATAAGAGAATTCTCGCTTTAAAAAAAATTCGTTATAACGAGATCGGACTGTAATGAGAAAAAAATTGTATACAACATCAAAATCCACTTTCCAGTATATTTTAATTTGGAGTACACCATTTAAATAATTGATCAATTAATCAAATTAATTGCACATTATTTCCGCTTCAGTCGCCTTTAATGGTGAACGTAAACTGATACCAATTAATTTTTTCGCCCTTATTTAGTGAAAAAAATATGGTGGGCATAACTTTAATGAAAGATCCGAGTCCTGAGGTTGAAGCTAACGTTCTTAGTCAAAATGACAGCAGCGCCACCTAGTCGGCGTCAATTCAATCGATCAGACCGATTACAAAAAAAAAATGGGGACAAATGCTGTAATTAAGTATGAAACTAGACCAAAGTGATGATACTAAAAAATCATATAAAAAAAAATTGTTGGAGATTAATGAAAATGAAAGTCTATCCGCTAGTGGTGAAATATGAAACCACAAACAACAATAGAAAAATGTTATCTGAAAGCATTTTGATGGTTACTTATTTTCCAACTATGAAACCCCATGAGAATTTCCAATCAGAAAACTATACACTGCACAGCTGCCCCTTGGCTTTCCTGCACTACTTAAATGGAGCATTCAGCACAGATTTCTCTCAACTGAAAAACTAAAAGGCAAGAAATTTTTTTTCAAGAATAAAATAAATTAAGCACAACTTTGTATTCACTAAACTCTATTTAACAATTCGTGCACGAAACTCCCATTGGTTAATGGCCTATGCATTGTACTGAAAGTATATACTGTGATATCTTATTTTAATCCTCTAGTTGAGTTAAGTCGAAAAATCATTATTTCGTAGTCCAAAATGTGCGTGCCATTGTTAACGAATGAAAACGCTCGTAAAATATTTTAAAAAATTATTTACATTTGGGTTTTTGTATTGTTGCGCACATTTTTTGGCTACGAAACAATGATTTTTCGACTCGGCTCGACTAGAGGATTAAAATAAGATACCACAATATATACTTTCGGTACAATGCAAAAAAGTTCACTTTTCAGTTTCGTGCACGAATTGTTGGACGGAGTTTGGTTATTTCCATTTTGATATTCTCTCAAAAGCATCTGCAAGTTCGCTGTCATCCGTAATAAAATCGACTAAAATCTGTCAGCTGAGTAATAGTTTCCTCAACTTCAACATTGTCCAAAGCTTTAAGAAATGTCAACTTAGACTCAAATGGTCATGTGGCAATCTGATTTCCGTACAGGTTTACAAAGAAAATTCTATACAAAGTTTAGTAAAATCCATTACTCTTCTCTCTTGGTTCTTGAAGTTCCCCAACTTCCACAAAGTATACTGTAAGTGAAATTGACTAGGACTAGCCGGTGACTCCAAGAGTATACAGCATGATATTTGTGATTATGCTGTCATGCTGGGCGCAGACATGCAGCTATTCGCATAGCGCAGTGATTTTCGTCCTGAGATTCGCGACAGTAATCGCCTCTGCTACAGCAGACTTGGCGCGAATCGATTGTTCCAAAATATTTGTTGCTATGACAAAATATAATGTTCCAAATATTTATTAATATTTTTTTGCTTGTATTGATGTCAATAGTTTAGTTATTTAACTTACTAGTCTAAGTTTGTAAGGTTTAAATCATAATATGATTTATCAATTGTCCGAAACCTTTAGCAATATTTCTAATACACGGCAGATGGCGCATCACTTTGTGGTTGCACGTTAACGGGAGTTAACGAGATTCCAGGGGTTAATTTGATTTAACGAGATTTCAGCAATGATTTAATGAGATTTCAGCAATGATTTAATGAGATTTCAGCAATGATTTAACGAGATTTCAGCAATGATTTAACGAGATTTCAGCAATGATTTAACGAGATTTAAGCAATGATTTAACGAGATTTCAGCAATGATTTAACGAGATTTAAGCAATGATTTAACGAGATTTCAGCAATAATTTAACGAGATTTCAGCAATGATTTAACGAGATTTCAGCAATGATTTAACGAGATTTCAGCAATGATTTAACGAGATTTAAGCAATGATTTAACGAGATTTCAGCAATGATTTAACGAGATTTAAGCAATGATTTAACGAGATTTAAGCAATGATTTAACGAGATTTCAGCAATGATTTAACGAGATTTCAGCAATGATTTAACGAGATTTCAGCAATGATTTAACGAGATTTCAGCAATGATTTAACGAGATTTCAGCAATGATTTAACGAGATTTCAGCAATGATTTAACGAGATTTCAGCGGTGATTTAACGGGTTTCCACGAGTTAATAAAGAGATTCCACGGGTTAACAGGCGGATTCCACGGGTTAAGAGACAGATTCCACGGGTTAAGAGGCGGATTCCACGGGTTAACAGGCGGATTCCACGGGTTAAGAGGCGGATTCCACGGTTAACAGGCGGATTCCACGGGTTAATAGGCGGATTCCACAGGTTAATAGGCGGATTCCACGGGTTAATAGGCGGATTCCACGGGTTAATAGGCGGATTCCACGGGTTAAGAGGCGGATTCCACGGTTAACAGGCGGATTCCACGGGTTAATAGGCGGATTCCACGAGTTAATAGGCGGATTCCACGGGTTAAGAAGCGGATTCCACGGGTTAAGAGGCGGATTCCACGGGTTAAGAGGTGGATTCCACAGTTAACAGGCGGATTCCACGAGTTAACAAGAGAATTCCTTGGGTTAACAAGAGAATTCCACGGATTAACGAGAGGATTTCACGAGTTAACGAAAGGATTCCACGGGTTAACTGGATTCCACAAGTTAACGAGATTCCACAGGTTAACGAGATTCCACGGGTTAATTTGATTTTGCAAGAAATTTAACGGGCTTTAATGGAAATTCATGGGTTAACGGGACTCCACAAGTTAAAAGTTTTTTAAATTACATAGTAATGGGTACTCATAAAAGTGAATTGGTCTAATAAATTAATTTTGATAGCATTACTGTATAGGACTGTTACATTTCATCTTATTATTAGCTTATTGGAATTGTATGTTTGTTTGATTCTATCTGACAGTGACATTATTCAGTGGGTCCACAGTGTCAATCACAATCTTGCACTGCTTATGTCACTGTCAGACTATATATCACACTCACACTGCCCATCAGGCATAGAATTTTACAAAATAATAAGATACAGCATCAAATAAAAATCAAAACCACAAATTTCATTAATATACGGTATACAGCTACAAGCTGGGTTCTCACTTGCGATTTTTCCGCTTTATCGCGCAAATTCTGCGCGGAAAACTTTCGTCAAAATTGCGCCATTTTTAAAATTGAAAATTTTTCTAGGTTTTTTGCTGCATGTGGTAACCTAGAAAAATTTTCAATTTAAAAAATATCGCAATTTTGAGGCAAAATAAGTTTTAAAAAACCGCAAAACGCATTAAAATCGCACGATTTTACCGCAAGTGAGAATCCAGCAATACTCTGGGATGAAATGAACATGAACATGACTTACCGCATATATTGTACTCGCGTATAAGTCGAGGATTTTTGGACCAAATCTTTTATTTGATTTATTTTTTTTTTAGTTATTTTTATTATTTTTTTTTTTTAATACTTAAAATGGCTATTGACGCTCGTATAAATCGAACCAAATAAAAATAAAATAAAAAAATAAAATTTAGGGGGTCGATTTATACGCTTTTTGACCCGTTTTAAATCAGGGTCGACTTATATGCGAGTAAATACGGACGGTACTTCATATTTCCTGAGGAAATGTGAGGAAAAACCTAAAATTTTTTAAATTTAATTTACAGATACTATTGTACTAACTTTATTTTTATTCTTTAACTATTTACCACTTTTCTTCCAAGCCATAATCCCACAAACCATTCTTTTTAAATGATCATAAAATTGGGAAAACAGAACTTCACTTCAGAATTCAGGTAATCACTTGATGATCACACCAAGACCCCAGGCCATAAAGAAACTTTGAAATCCATAAGATGTACAAACACCATGTCTCCAGATAACAGCACAATGTTCAAATAAAAACCGGAAATTAAACATTTGCACTCCTGTGCACTGCCTTAGCAAGTTATAACACATAAGAAAAGATCATTATCAATTGTTTTCCCTTCTCCAAACACCTCCATTACCAATAACTTATAAAAAATGCTTCAGCCAACAGCCATTGGACAAAAAAGATTGACTTACTAGTGACAGAAATCACTATTGTGTCCATAAATCCTCCATTCTATTGCACACAAACCATATTTCTCCACCTTCTGACAATGCTGCATCTCTAAAATTGTTTTTTTTTTTTTTTTTTTGTATTATTTTTTCTATTGTCAATAAAACCACCATTTTGTTTTGGTGTTGGTGTGTCTTGATAGTGTTTTTGCTGTTTGTTCCAGAACCCCAGAGATATATTTCACACAGATATATAATCTGTGTTGAAAATAGTCCCAGTGAGTTATCAAATCCCTTTCTGGAAGACAGCCATTTGAGTTGCTTGAAGGGCCATCTGATGATTATAGATTAAAGTGTAAGAGAGAAAGTGGAAGATTTAATCAGACATAAAGAGAAGAAGGAGCTGGGGATAAATGTGAAGCCGAAGAAAAAGTTATATAAGTGATGGAGAGAAGGAAGGAGTGGAATGTGAAGAGCATTGAGGGATTGGATTGATACATTTGATTGGATCCAGTTTGGGAGTCGACAACAGATGTCATGTTCAGAGTTAATAAAATGTCATATGTCAGTGGAAGATGTTGTTAAAAGTGAAGAGTTTTAAAGATAATTTTGTAGAGGGTTTAGAAAGTGATTTGTAATTTTTTAAAAGGTTCACATAAAGGTGTAATTGGTATTTTGTATTTTTATTTTATTGTATGGTTTGAATTACATTCAACAAAAATAACAATGAAAATTAATTTAAAAAATCACTATAATACTGTAGTAAAAATTATTTGGAAACCAATTAAAATCATTAAAAGAATGAGATAAAATGAACTAAAACTACTGAAATCAGTAAAAATGAATAAAAACCACTGAAAGTCAATAAAGAATGAATTAAAACCATTGAAAATCAGTGACAAATCGCTTAGAACCACAAAAAATCAGTGAAAAATTACCTAAAACCACTAAAAATCAAATAATACCACCAAAAATCAGTGAAATATCAACTAAAACTGCTAAAAATCAACGAAAAATCACCTAAAACCACTAAAAATCAGTGAAAAATTACCTAAAACCACTAAAAATTAAATAATACCACCAAAAATCAGTGAAATATCAACTAAAACTGCTAAAAATCAACGAAAAATCACCTAAAACCACTAAGAATCAGTGAAAAATTACTTAAAACCACCCAAAATCAGTAAAATATCAACTAAAACTGATAAAAATCAGTAAAAAATTACCTAAAAACCACTAAAAATCAAATAAAACAGTCAAAAATCAGTAAAATATCAACTCAAACTGCTAAAAAGTAATGAACAATCATCTAAAACCACTAACAACCAATAAAACTGCCAAAAATCGGTGAAAAATCAATGGAAAAAATCGACCAAAACCACTGATAATTAATTTTAAAAACTAAACTTACTAATAAATCAATAAAAAAAATCAGCCTAAAATCAAAACAAATCATTCAAATCATTATACTCCTCAACTTTTATTATCTATACAAGTCAAAATACCACTAAATCAAACTGTCTTTCACGATTAAAGGTGTAGACTAATGTTTAAATTGCCAGATGTTTGAAGGTTAATCAATCACCCAAAGCATTTTGAATTTCCAATTATAAAAAAAATTCAAAAATTCACACTCAAAACAAAAGCGAAACCAGAAAAAAAACTCCAAAAAAACCAATAAAACATTATTAGATGCCATAATTTCAACAAAAAAAAACAAAAAAAAAAAACAACAACAACAATACCAAAATTCCACAACAAAATTCAAAACCTCCGAAAAATAGTTCTACTGAACAGGTTTTAACTCGAAAAACGCCCACAAGGTCGCGCTTGGAATGCAATGCACACCCTCGCATGCTCCAACTTGAACCAATCATATCAACTAACCAAAAAAAATTTTTTAAAAAATAATTTAAAATTTTTCCTTTTTGTGTCTAATAAACCTTTAAAGACTTTACGACATCAAATATTTTTGTAGCTGAATAATTTTCGCCATCCTTTAAAATGACCAAAATATTTTTTATTTGTTTATTATAGTTTTTAGAACATCTTTAAAAAAATTATTTTGTATCCCAAACAGCATATTTGAGCTTGGTGCGAGACATTGTTGGCCTCTGTTGGCAGAGCGCTGTTTCTGACGTCACAGTTGGTTAAATTCTCCATGTTAAATACACTAGCAAGTTACCGGTTACTAGATAACTTGAAAATTTCTCAAACACCCACACCCGTGATTTCTTGTAAAATCCTGTTTAACACGGTCAAATCCGGTTAAATCACCAACAACCCGTTTAACCCACGAAATCACCATCAAATCACCAAAATCCCGTTAAATCACTAAAATCCCGTCACCAATGTTCCGTAAAATCCCATTTAACCCGTGGATTCCGATAAACTATAACCTCAGATCGGATCGCCGATCCCCGCCAATCCCGTTGAATGCTGTTAAAAAATTAGTGCGCCATCTGCCGCCAGTTAAAAATATTGCTAAAGGCTTCGGACGGACATCGACAAATTATGTTATGATGATAGGGTTCACATCACAATTGGCAACAATCGCGCAAATTCTCGTTTTGATCTCGCTCTTTTCTTTTATCTTTCACTTTTTCATAGTGTCGTCTGCTCGAATTCACAGCTTCAACATTGGGTTTTTAACCCGAAAATATTTATCAAAAAATTTCTGAAAAATTGATTTTAAGGGTTTTAAAACACGCTTGATCCAATGGGCCAATAAAAAATATGATGTCATAAACCCTTTAAACTACTTAAAAATAAGGTTGAAGGGGGCCAGAGAGGATGGGGGCAGAACCTCGTGAAATGAAATGTTTAAATTCTTGTTTCGTACCCATTGTGTGGATAATTTTTACAGTGCAACGCACCTGGGCCCACACGTGCAACTTAATTACACTCCTACAAAAGAAGAAATGATTCGGGGAATAAAGAAAAGAAGAAAATTAGAATGAAAAAGGGAAAATGACACGCATCAAAGCATGCGCGGGGTTCGGATAAAGCAATTGCGACTACAATGGATGTGTTTTTTTTTTGGGGTGGGTGATGATGTTCACTCGATATTACAGGTCGCACGTGACGTGTCGACAAAATGACCATCGTTTATCCATCCATCACGGAGACCTCACATCACGAGTGATTGCAGTTAAGGTAAATTGATGAGGTGCGAAATGACTTTTTTTTTATCAAATAATTTATTATTTGGGTAGAGAAAAATATCTAATTTATGAATTAAACAAAAAAATTCTTAAAAATTCATTTTTTTAATGATTTGTAAATTCGACGGGAATTTGGTTCTCTCGCTGCCGCGTACGTCGTGCCTACGACGGCATCAACGACGCCTAATCTCCGTCAAAACATAAAATCGTCATTTTTTCATGTTATTCGCATTTTTTTACCATTCAAACTAGGATTTTTGATGTTTGGTTTAGTATTTGGTGTTTACTCATTTAATTTAGATATTAAATTTTTTTAAAAAAAAATAAAATTTGAGTATGTGAAAATTCCCATTGCAACACCATATAAATGCAATTCCATATACGAAGACAATGGCACTGCGCTTAATGTGGCTGAACAAATTGAGGTCACGGGAAATATGAAAAATTTAAAAATATATAAAAAATAAAGATAAAAAGATAAGCTTGGATGTGTTTCAAAAACTCCATGCTTAAATTACATTAAAAAAAAAAAAAAANAAAAAAAAGGTTTATTTTTTTACTAAACAAAAATTTACAAAATTGCTGATACATATTCAATGACCTAAAAATCCAATTAAAAAAAAAAAATTTCACACGATATTTAAAAAAAATTCTCGAGAGAATTTTGCATTTTGTTTCCCGCCAAAAAAATTTGGGGTCAACGACACACCTAAAGTCAAGCATTAACCCTTTAGGACGTTATTTGTTTCGTGCCCTCCTACGCCACAATCAACTGACGATTTGGAAAATTCAAATTATATAAATAATAATAAAAAAAAAAAAAAAGGTAAAAAGATTGAGGTACCACCAACAAGTGCCGTGAGCTGAATGCAGGTTAAGGTGAGTGGTGGAGTCATGAAAAGAATGCCAAACGCCTCCCTGCTCACTCTAAAGTCCACTTCACCTGTTGCACGTTAACTCCAATTACAAATTCTTGGGTTTGAATTCCGATATTTGCAATAAGAAGTAATCGATTTTGGAATTTAAAATGCGATATATTTGTGTGTTTTAGTTGAGTATCGAGTAAATATCGGGATTGTGTAGAATCGCATTATTATTATTTTTCCATTATTAAAAGTAAGTTTCATTCAAAAAAATAAATCGATAATATCGTAAAAGTTAATAAAAAAAAATCGATTCGGTTCAAGGTAAGTTTTGTCATAGAAAGTCAACGTAGAGTTTTTTTTTTTTTTAAATCGATTAAAGATAGCAAAATTATAAGAAATCGACTTTTAACTTGATTGCTTTAAAAAATCAATTTCACTCACAATCTATTTAATAAAAATCGATTTTAAACTTCAAAATTCTCAATTTCACTAAAAATCGATAAAAATCGATTTTAAACTTTAAAATTCTCAATTTCATTAAAAAAAATCAATAAAAATTTTAAACTTCAAAAAATAGTTAAAAATCGATTTTAAACTTTAAGATTCTTAATTTCACTAAAAAAACGATAAAAATCGATAAAAAAACCAATTTAAAAATCAAAATCGCTT
>JH431070.1:25174-56034 GCA_000239455.1 Strigamia maritima
ATTAAAATTCAAAATTCAAAAACAAAAAGCAAAAAACAGAACAACAAAACAACACAATCAACAAACAAACCAACACAAAAAATAAAATAAAAGAGCCTAACCTTGTTGGCAGCCGTTCTGGTTTCCTTCATTCCATTCTTGATGGCGGTTCTTTGCTGTCCTCCTGCAGAAGAGAAGATGTTTGTGTTTCACATTACTCCATTTTGATTTCTCTTAACACGTTATTATCCCCCATTTGCCCTCTTTTTTCTCTATATTTGGATTTCCACACTCCGATTTCGTTTGTACCACACCACAGCAGATAATCCACACGCGCTGTTATAAAGACCAACTGTCACGAGTTGAACCACTCACCTAGCTATTTGGTATTGGGGCAGGTGAGTGAGTGAGGTAGAGGTAAAAAAATAAAAAAAAAAAAAAAAAAAAAAAAAAAATACCTCCACCTCTGCGTGACGTTTGCATGCCTCAAGGCCACAAAAGTTTTGTGGTGAAGCCCAACACAAATCAACTGTGAAAATATCCATTTTTTAAGGTTAAATTTTTATAATTTTTTTTTGAGTAAAAATTTATGTATGAGAATATTTTAAAAAATGAATAGAGAAGTCAGACAGATTTTCCCTGCCTGACTCCTTAATTTTTTAAATTTTGTTTATTTGATTTTTTTTTAAATTTTTTTTGAGTTTAGTTGTTTTTAATAGGATTTAGGGTTAAATTTATTAATTTTTTTTTTTTCTGTGTAAAAATTTATGTATGTGAATATTTTAAAAAAATGGATACAGGAGTCAGACAGATTTTTCCTGGCTGACTCCTTAATATTTTTATTTTTATTTTTTTAAATTTTTTTTTTTTGTGTTTTTAATAGGAATTAAAAGGGTTAAAATTAAAAAAAATAAAATTAAAAAAAAAAATGTTTTATTGTTTATTGAATAAGGAGTCAGACAGATTTTTCCTGTCTGAATCCTTAATTTTTTTTTATTTTTTTATTTTTCAGTTTAGTTGTGTTTTTAATGAGACTTAATATTATTTCATAGTCCAGTTGTGTTTGAAATGAGTTTTTAATGGGATTTAAGGTTAAAAGTTTAACGTTGAGTATTTGTAACGTTGAGTTTTATAGTGGTGATCAAAATTTTAATTTTGTTGTATATATAATTTCAATTTCTAGTGAATAGTGATAATAATATATGCAAATTGGATTTTAAAAATGGAGATCAGTGACCATGACGTGATATATTTCAATGGTTTGTTTGGGAATTAGACTGGCAGTATAGCCATTAAGTTAATGACATGCCAAACATTATTAAAATTAAATGCACCTAGATGGTCTTGGTCTAGTACAGTGCGAAACTGTGAATCCAACTTCACTCTAAGTTATCGTTAATCTACAATCTAGGGTTTCTAGGTATTCCTTATTTTTTAAGAAATTTTATTGGAAATTTTATTGAATTGTGGATTTCAATCACATTAGGTCATTTCGAAAACGTCATTTCCGCCTAGCGAGAATCAAAAGAATCAATTTATCACTTTGGAATTGAACGCTCAATTCCAAAGTGATAAACCGTTATCTTGATTCTTTTGATTCTCGCTAGGCGGAAATGACGTTTTTTTTACGCCATTTTCCAATAATCAGTTTACCCATAAACCGCTTGTACATAAACCGAGTTAAGGTTAGTCTATGCTCCTGAAATCTTGTTTTTGGATTCGAGATAGACTGAGGATCGCCGTGGCACTCGATCAACTTTATTAAGAGATTTAACTGCCTTTTTATATATTTTTTACTACATTACACCCTTTTGGTATACTTTAATGTACTTTAATGTATACCACTATGATAAAATCCTCAAACTCCTTCCTAGTTGCCATTTTGGATTAAGAACTAGTTCCGATCAAGGGACTTGACCCTAGAATATTTAAGTTTGCAACTGCACCTGCGCAGGCCGAAACTAACCACGTTCAATGCTTAAAGCAGATTAAACTGATTCTCTATAATCAGATTTAATTATGCTTTTATAATCACTTTAGAATTGAACGCACCTAATTTTTTGCTTGGAAGCCTTTCGGTGACTTAAAATCACAAATCAAACAATTCCAGTAAAATTTCTTAAAAATTAAAGAAAACCTAGAAAAAAAAAAACCTTTTTGTGCCAAATAATTTTCCTATTTTTCTCATAATAACATACTGTTTTTTTTAATGATATTGTACTGGGGCGCTATGCAGCACGCAAAAAAATATACCGCAAAAAAAAGAAACGCAAAAAAATGAAACGCAAAAGTTTTAATTTTTTGCGTTTCTTTTAAACAGGCGGTATAAAACGCAAAAAAAAAAAATTTAATTTAATAATAATAATTAATAATAAAATAATTTAATAAAAATTTATTTAATTAATTAATAAATAATTAAAAATAAAATACCGCAAATTTAATGATTTTCGTTTGCGTTTAGTTCCGTCAGTCGGAACAGAAACGCAAACGTTTTTCATTTTCGTACGTGGGCGTTGTGCTATTTTACTTTTTTATTTCTTTTTTGTGTTTCTTTTTTTTGCGTTATAAACTTATAATTTAATTATTAGAAGGCTTGCGCTTTCACGAACGAGATTTAATTACAAGACACGAGATAATTAATAACTATCCTTGCAAATCTATATAAATCCTTGCAAATTTATATAAATCCTTGCAAATTTATATAAATCCTTGCAAATTTATATAAATTCTTGCAAATTTATATAAATTCTTGCAAATTTATATAAATTCTTGCAAATTTATAGAAATTCTTGCAAATTTATAGAAATTCTTGCAAATTTATATAAATCCTTGCAAATTTATATAAATCCTTGCAAATGTATAGTTGCAAATCTATAGAAATCTTTGCAAATCTAAATCTATAAAAAATCCTTGCAAATCCATATAAAGCTTTTAAATCCATATAAAGCTTTTAAATCCATCCATAGAATCTTTGCAAATCCATAAAAATACTTGTAAATCCGTAGAAATTAGAAATCCATGTAAATCTATCTAATCCATAAAAATTAGAAATCCATGTAAATCTATCTAATCCATAAAAATCCATGTAAATTCCATGTAAATCCATCTAATCCACAAAAATCCATGTAAATTCCATCTAATCCATAGAAATTCTTTCCATCTATAAAAACCCTTTAGAAATCCATGGAAGTCCTTGCAAATTTCAAATCCAAATTTCAAATCCTAAAAAATCCATGATATACAATTCCTTGCAATACATATTTATTTTATTTTTTTAAATCATAAATGCATAATATAACATTAATTAGCTATTACTTTCCCTACAAATCTATGCAAATCTCCTCAACTCAACACATCACACATGCAAACATTCAAACATCACCCTCAATTTTCTCAAATGTCATGCTCATGCCTCATCCCATATACAGAATAAAACCATCAATTTCCATTGTAAAACTCAAACTTCAGAGTGAGAAATTTAATTTACTTACTAGTAATACATCATTTGGTGACAACAAAATCCACTCATGTATCCATACTGAAAAAACTCAAAAAAAATTTCCCAAGCAACAACCATTAAAACAAGACACAAAAAACTACATTTCCTTGTAGTCTGCAATTGATATATGATTAAAGTCAATGTACTGTAATCAAGCGCACGAAATTCCCTTTGTAGTTCACATACAAGCAGAAGGTAAATCGAGCAAAACAATTATTATTATTACCCAAGCACAATTTCTATTGGTGTAAACAAATTATACATTGTACTTGTCATCTAGCTGAAACTGTCAACGCAGGAAGTAATGCTGAGCATAAACTGTAAACCCACTTCCTGTTCTCTGATTTTCATTCATCAACTGTGCATTCCATTCTTCCCAAACACACACTCTAACATGTTTTATAGCCTTATTTTTTCGCCATGTTGCCAACAGGGGTGGTGCCACCTAGTGCCAATATTATAATCAAATCTTGATATACCGTATTTTGTCGATTAAAGGCCGCCCTCGAATTACGGCCGCCTTCGAATTATGGCCGCGCCCCTCGACTGTAATTCGAAATAAACGCCGCACTCGAATTACGGCCGCGGCCATTATTCGAAATGTTTACGGTTTAATTAAATCGTTTTGTCTAAATTGCGTTGCATGTATGCAACTTATTAAGTTGTAAAACATGTGTTCAAACGATTTTAATACGTTTTTAAATAGTTTGCACGTATTAAATACATTAAAATCGATTAAACACACGTTTTACAATTTAAAAAGTTGCGTACATGCAAGGCAATTTATGACCAAACGAATTACTATGTCGATCATAGTCTGCTGCTCTTTGGCATTAACGTTAACAAACTATAGTGATTGTAAGTTCTAAATAAGAAGGATGTAATAAAGTTTAAGTTCTGGATCAATGTCATGATATTAGCCACCAGGTAACGGCACAAAATGTTCTATCGGAAACTGTAATGGTGGCCATATTTTCGGTAATGTTATATGTGGTGTTACTTAGCAAAAGTGCACTATAGTTCAATCTCGTTATACCGTATTCCCTCGGAAAGAACGGCATGCCAGATAATGGCGAATCCGACCAGGGTGCCGGAAAATAGTCCAGAATCGTCGCATATGTTCGCGTATACATACTCGTATACATATGCGTACATGTTCGCGGCATTATATTTAAGCTTTTTCACTAATCACACCAACAGATTGACACACTCGTAACAATCAATACCATAAAAATGAAAATTAAATTTAAATTCATAAATTTTTACTGGCGCCATTCTTAAGAGGAAAAAAAACCTAACTGGTAAATTCTGCAATGTGTAATATAAATAATAAAGTAGAAATATATACAAAGTATTTATGTACGTTTTGTATAATGTACAATGTATAATGTTGTGTATAATGTACGTTTTGGTGCTGATTCGATTCTTACGGCATGATTCGTTTTTTATGGCATCCCGTAAGAATGACCAGATGTCCGATTTTCGAAATCTGGTCAAACTCAGTTTTTCCGGCATGCCGTTCCGAGGGAATACGGTACAAATCCAAAAACAGTTTTTTATAACATGGTTTTCGGTATAAGTG
Source organism: Strigamia maritima (assembly GCA_000239455.1). Classification (NCBI taxonomy): domain Eukaryota; kingdom Metazoa; phylum Arthropoda; class Chilopoda; order Geophilomorpha; family Linotaeniidae; genus Strigamia; species Strigamia maritima. The sequence goes on from JH431070.1 coordinate 30,235, forward strand.
ATCACTTTAGCATAAGAAACCTTCATTTGAAGATTTTTAACTTGTTTGCATTATTAGCAAGTTACCCGTTATTACGTAACTTAAAAACTTCTTAAACACCCACTCCCACACCCGTGATTTCCCATAAAATCCCGTTTAACCTGGTTAAATCTTCAATAACCCGTGAAATCCCATCAACAACAACCTGTATAACCCGCGAAATCACCAAAATCTTATAAAAGTCCCTAAAATTCTGTTAAATCAAATAAAAATTCCATCAAATCAACCAAAATCTTGTCACCCATAACCCGTCAAATCCTGTTTTAGCCCTTAGACGTGGAATCCCGTTAAACATGAGTCCGAGATTATTAAAACGTCACCAGTAACCCAGCCAATCCCGTTAAATGCTTTTTAAAAATCGATGCGCCATCTGCTGTCGGTTAGAAATATTGCTAAAGGCTTCGGACGGACAGACGGACATCATCGGCAAATTATATTATGATGATGATGATGATGATGATGATGATTATTCAAGTTTAATTCCACAATACAAAAGAATAAGAATTACAACAGAATGGTGGCAACAAAAGAAAAACTCGTTTGTAATAAGTGGGTTTTTGTTATAACAATAACGAGGTTGGACAGTACTACAGTACTTATTACAACTTCCTGTAAGCAGCCATAGCTGTTTTTGATCCTAGCCGCAAAAATCTAAGCACATCTCTGGCGAATGCATAGTAAGTGAAATTATACATAGTGGCGAGATATTTCCACTACTGTGGCCTAAGTTATTGCTTGCATCGACCAACAACATTCTCTCTCGCTACTCTCTCTACTCCAACCTCGTTATAGCAAAAAGTAAAAATAAAAAAATCTGCAATAACAATATTTCAGAGATTTTTTTGAAAAATATTAGTTTCTGAAGTCGCGAAAACAAGCAGACGGCAATATGAAAAAGTGAGAGATAAAAGCGAGACCAAAACGAGAATTTGCACGATTGTTACCAGTTTTGGCATATACCCCATTTATTAGGGATGCACCGGATCCAAAAATCACCGGATTCCGGATGCCGAATTTCACCGAATTTTGAATTTATTTAAATTCCGAATACCGGTCAAATACCGGACTATTTCATCTGAAAATTCCGAACACCGGATTTAAACCGAATCTCAAAACCGAATTTTAAAAAATTTAAAAAATTTAAAAAAATTATAAAATAATAAAATTATTATTAAAAGACACTTTATTTATAATATTATTATTTGTATACAACTAAATTTCGACCAAATATCGAATTTTGCCTAATTTTGTTTTAAAAATTAAAAAAAAAAAAAAAAATTTCTAAAAGACAAAAATTAGGCAAAATTCGCCAATTCGGTATTCGGTCAAAATTTTGAACAATTCCGAACCGGATATTCGGAACCAGAACATTGAAATTTCCAAATATCCGAATACTGAATACTTTTATTTTCAGCCGGATTACCGGACACCGAATCCGAATCCGGATATCCGGTGCATCCCTACCATTTATTTAACATGAGAAATACCAACTGTGAAACAGCGCCCTGCTAGCAGTGCCAACAATGTCCCTCACCAAGCACCAAATGAGCTGTTTGGGATACAAAATAATTTTTCTTTAAATGTTCCAATAAACTTTAAAAAAAAAAAACAATCATTTAGGCTATTTTAAGAAATGGCAAAAATTATTCAGGTATAAAATGTTTGATATCGTAAACCCTTTAAGAGAGTTTGTTATAACTTATAACGAGGTTATAGTTAAACCATATCAACAGCTCCAATGCCAATGAATTGCTATATGCTACTATGTAGTTCTAAACCTATTTACACGTTCCTTTGATTGATAATAAACCTGTAATGAAAGGAAATAGAATTTTTATTTAAAAAAAAAGAACAAAAAAAAAAAAAAAGTGAAATTTGTCAATACCACAAACGAAAAGCAAAATGGATTTTTCGTAAAATAATAAAAAAAAAAAAATTCTTACGCCAGAGGACGCAAAGACCTGGCAGAGCATCTCAAATGCCATTAAAAGATGTGTGGAATTCAGTCCAATAAGTGTAGAGGAAAAAGACAGGTCACCGCTTTGAGTTATTTTAAACCTATATACCCAATTCCCCGGCCATATCCAACCAACAAGTAAATTGTATTTTCTTCTCATTTGTCACTCATTTTTCCCATTTGTTTGCTCTTATTCTTGGATTTAATGATGAGTTTTAATGCAATCAAAAAACTTGAATGAATATCTGGAATTTAAATTGCATCCAAATTTTTTTTTATTCTATTGTTATTAAAATTTTTCAAATTCCACTAAATCAATTTCTCTCTCACTTGCTATGACCAGATCGAAGAATGTCAGAAGGAAGAAGGAAAGCAGCAAGAGCTCCTAATCAAATTGTTATCCATGATGACAGCAGTCAAAGGCACAAATTGAGTTTGAGAACTTGAACCAGAAAGTTATTTTTGTCAAATATTATTAATACCAGGAATGAATTTAAGTGGTTATAGTCAATTCAAGCAGCTGGTGCAAAAATAAAGTTTTCGTTACAGTATTTTCCCTTATAAATATGACTTTTTACAGCCTATAGGACAGTCTAACCTCGTTATAGCGAACCACTAAAAATCCAAACTGTTCAAGGTTTTCAATATAACGGTTAGGTTTACATTGGTGTTTACAGCACTCCGTAATGTAATGCAAGATAGCTGTGCAATGCATTGTGGGTTTATAATCACAGACGTAAACTTAAATTCCTACTTCAAAATTGATTTTGAAGTAAAAAAAGTAACGTAACTTAAGAAATTACGGCAACCAATGAGAAGACAGCTGCTTCTTGCACGAAAAACGAGATGAAATAAGAAATTACGTGATTTGTCGATTTTTCACTGTCTACAAATAGTGTGAACAAAATTTACGTTACTTTCCGTAAGTTATGGTTAATTTTCTTAAGTTACGTTACGTTCAATGTGAACTAACCATGTAAAACCAATATTTGGGGTTTTTCAACTCGTTCGTTAGAAGTATCACAACTTCAAGACTGTATTATAAACTTATTATAAACTGTTACATGTCATGGAAAATGCATGAAAAGTATTGGTAATGAATATATTTCTCGCAGAGCCGTGCTTAGGCAACGTTCTTCTACATGTGCAGCCGCAAGAGGCTGCCAAATTTCAAAGGACGCCAAATTATGAGTTGTCAACTTGCGGTCAATTCTTGTTCTTTCTGTCATGCACTACAATCCAATTAAGAGAATAAAAAGTAAGGATTGCATGTTTTGTGAATGTTTAGTTTGAAATATTTATTTCTTACAACACATTCCATTACCAGAAGAGGTATTCATAACCAGCACTTCACATTTAAAAGAATGCATTTCGCATTTACAACAATTGTCTATTGACAACAATGCATTTCGCATTTACAACAATTGTCCATTAACAAAAATGCATTTCGCATTTACAACAATTGTCCATTGACAACAATGCATTTCGCATTTACAACAATTGTCTATTGAAAGCAATGCATTTCGCATTTACAACAATTGTCCATTTAAAACAATGCATTTCGCATTTACAACAATTGTCCATTTAAAACAATGTATTTTGCATTTATAACAATACATTTACAACATTTACAGCAATACATTCACAACATTTACAGCAATACATTTACAACATTTACAGCAATACATTTACAACATTTACAGCAATACATTTACAACATTTACAGCAATACATTTACAACAATACATTTACAACATTTACAGCAATACATTTACAACATTTACAGCAATACATTTACAACATTTACAGCAATACATTTACAACATTTACAGCAATACATTTACAACATTTACAGCATTTACAACAAAAAGTACAAAATGCAGCATTGTGAAAAGTACTAATTGCGAAGCAATTAATAAATATCCTTAATGAATCACCCTTAAGTTAAAGAGGTTATCCAATTGGATGACTTAACAATCTTGCTCATACTCGCTTTCACCACCTTTTACTTTTGATGTTGCCATCTGCTAATATTCACAACTTCATAATTAAATTTAAACTTTTTAAATTAATTTTTAAATGTCCAGAAAATTGTTCGAGATCTGCTATGTCTCTTCTGAAAAAATAAAAAATGTGATCTCATAAATCCTTTTAGAAATAACTATTTCTATATTGGTTAAAGCTACTAACAAACAATTGTGATTATTGCTTCCACTGATCTTAGTTAGGTAGATAAAGATGAATAGAATCCACACTTTAGAACTGGCAATGATATCATTTGTTTACCAGCTGGATTGGGTACTACAATTGTATTCTTGACCAAAAGCTAGCTTTCTATACAGTTTAGAAGTAATGAACATTGATCTTCCTTTGTTGCAGGTAAAGCCTCTGCACATGGAGACAAAGTGAATACTCAAAGTATGTAGAAAGGATTTTCTATGCCCAGATTCAATCCAATGTGAACTGTGATCTGAGTCTGCTGACAAACAACTGCCATAGCTCCTTTAGATGTAAAAGCAGCCCTAAAAGAATTGAAAGCCTTAAGGGGGCTGAACAGGATTAACCCTACCAAAGACCAAACCAAATTTTGCAAATAGCAAATAAACTTCTGCAAAATAAAAGTGCATCTGAAATCTGAATAAGATCTTCTTGTGTATCTTATACAATCCAACCTCGGTGTAGCAAATTGGAAAAAGTAAAAAAACCCTGTTTGATATGTAGCGAGGTTTTTAATAAGTGGATTCCAAAATTCTCATTTCTCCTGCATCACAGTGTCACTACAGCAAGGCTGTTCTTGGAAAAATTGCAATCACATTCAAAAATGGTAGTGTGCAATCAAAGACTTATATATCTAAGGCACAGTGCCGACTGGGATCTGGACTCCAGACCCCAGTTTTTACCCCCTTCCAAAAAAGTGTTACCCCTTTTCAAAAAAATTTTTAATTTGGTGATCTATGAATGAGCTACAACCACAAGTCTGCAAATGCAAATGTAACTCCGGGACGTCGGAATCACGAACACATCTGAACCTGGACGCAGATTCGTCTAGCACCAATGCTGCAAACGTCATTGGGCCACTAACATGCCAGGCCCCCATTCAATGCATCATAGACGCAACTTATATTCCTTATATAAGAATTTCTTTTATTTTAATAAATCAGTCTTCTGAACTAAACCAAACATATACGAGTCATTCAGGTCTCACAGCAAACTTGATGATGTGTGATGTTTGTGAAGTTTGGGAAAAATTCAAATTCTTCGCTAAAAGCCGGTCTTCGCTAAAAGCCGGTCTTCGCTAAAAGCCGGTCTTCGCTAAAAGCCGGTCTTCGCTAAAAGCCGGTCTTCGCTAAAAGCCGGTCTTCGCTAAAAGCCGGTCTTCGCTAAAAGCCGGTCTTCGCTAAAAGCCGGTCTTCGCTAAAAGCCGGTCTTCGCTAAAAGCCGGTCTTCGCTAAAAGCCGATCTTCGTTAAAAGCCAATCTTTGCTTTAACCAAGTTTGTTACGAGTTTGGACTGTATCTAGTACTGGTGCTACTACTAGTATAAAATTAACTTATTTACTAATTAAATTATTTAGGCAGACATTACAGTTTAAAAAACCAAGAATTAGATTGGTTGAAAACCAAATATCAAGAGTTAGGAAGGTCATAGAAAACATAGAAGCAAAAAGTGCAATCTTCATCTACAAGCAGCTAAAGTTGTACTGTGCCCTCTCAGTAGAGAAATATATTTACTCATTATAGTGTCACCTTTAAATGACACTGTATACATAGAAGGTTATCTTCAATGTTCATGTTCAGGCTCATATTAAGCTTGTACCAGTTTGTAGAGCTAAAACATTTTGCATTGCTGCAAGACAGAATTAGAAAAGTTTCTTCTAAAACCCCCCAAAGACTCAACTAACTATAATTTAGCACCTGGTAAAACTACTTAAAACAAAACAATAAACAAAAGAATACTTTCTTTTATTAAGATTGCATTTAAGTTAGACTTTCCAGTCATATAACAGAAGCCTGTATGCAGAAAAAGTTTGAGATGGCTTTTCACAATACCATCAACTTTGAGATGGCTTTTCACAATACCATCAACCCTATAGCTGCATTGCACTAGCAAGGTAAAACTGTGAAAAATCTAAATGCTACAAAATGCAGGGTGACCATGCCTTTTGAGGTACCCCACGAAGTACCCCAAGTGGGGTGGGTACCCTGCATTTTGTAGCACCCCCGCAAAATTTGAATTCTAAAAGCAAGCTCAAGTCAAGTCATTTTCCATCCACAAAGTTGCTTGACTTCAAGATATTTTACAACTAAAAACGCAAAAGCCCTTTAATAGTATAGGTGCGTTCAAATTGAATTAGAGAAATTAACTTTGTTGACTTAACTGCTAAGTTGGCTTAACTCATTACATGTGACGTTTTGGACGTCATAGTTATGGCAAATGACTCGCTTAAGGTAATTAATCTCACTTAAGTTGCGTTCAATATTGCCTGAGTAAAATTCTTAAGTGTGTAGTTGACTTAAAGTAGCAGGTTGGATGTGTTTGACGTCACATTCTTCTGAAACCTCTGACTTTAGACATCTTTACTTATTAAGATACGAATTGAATAACTTAAGTAAGGATGTCTAAAGTAAGAGGTTTCAGATGAATATGACGTCAAATACATCACATCCTGCTACTTTAAGTCAACTACACACTTAAGAATTTTATCCATCAAACGCAACTTAAGTGAGATTAATTACCTTAAGCGAGTCATTTGCCATAACTATGACGTTCAAAACGTCACATATAATGCGTTTAAGTCAACTTAGCAGTTAAGTCAACTAAGTTAATGTCCAGGGTTGGGCGAAAAAGCGCTGTCGCGCTATCGCTACTGTGGCGGCGCTGCCACTACTGTAGCAGGGCTGAAATTTCGCTACTTGTCATTGTTAAGCCGGAAAGTAGCGCCAATTACATTTATGCTGTAAATAGCAAAAAAGTATTGCAAGTTGAACTACTTTTCCATACCTAGGCAAAACGTCACACAAACGTCATTCAAACGTCAGTCAATGGAACGTTCCATTACTCTGACGTTGAACTAGCGGAAAAGTAGCGGGAAAAGTAGTGCATCGCATGCGCTTTATTTTCAGCATGCAGCGCCGCGTTGCTACAAATTTTTAAGTAGTGGTAGCGCAATGGCGGTTCACTATTTCATAAATTTGTAGCGCAATACTAGCGGCACTATTTTTTTCAGTAGCGCGCCCAACCCTGTTAATGTCTCTAAATCAAATTGAACGCACCTATAGGGTTTTAGCAATAAAGATTGAAGTCACATCAGTCTTATTGTGCGAGATACTCCAGTTAAAAATCAATTTACTGGAAAGAGACCCTAAAAATTGATCAAATCATTTTGAAATACATGAAATAAGACAGCAAGTTAGAAAAAGCTTCACATTTAATTACTTCTTAGAACTATATGTCTATAGCCTTACCAAACCAATATAATAAACAAAACTGAAATCTTTTATTACATACTGAAAATCCATTTTTAGTAAAAACAACAACAAATTCCTTACTTAAATTGCAAGCAAAAAGTTTTGTAACATGATCTATACCACCAAAAGCAAAATCCAATATTCCTTAGCAAAAATGCAATCAATGCATCATGATCATGATCATGATGTTCCCAATCCTAAAATTTAAACGACCTAGAACTAGTTCTCAGGTTTGGTCTAATTTCAACTCTCTGAGTATGCGCTTGCCTGTGCACACGCACAGATGGTTGTTTTGTTAACAATCAGAACTGGTGACGTCGAACAATCCTTGTTTGACCATGATGCATTGCATGACAAACAAGGCAAGCCAACTAGTCATTGTTTTTGCTACAAAATAATAAATATGCAACAATAAAATATTCTAAAGAATGGAATACATTAAATTTAAAATTTTGACTACACTTGACCTTTCATGTAAATTTACTCGATTTCTGCCAATTGTGTGATTGGCCTGGATCGCTCCTGTGGCCGCTTTCGGCTAATGAGAAAATTAGAAGGTCCTGTGACTAATTTCAGCCAATTGCAAATTTTCACCGTTGAGTTTTAAAACTTTCGTGAGGCTTCGTCCCCATTGTATTGCCGACATTCTCATAAACTAATGCTGGGCGCAGATAGACATGCAGCGATTTCGCACCGCCTAGCATTTTCGCCTCGCGATTTGCAATAGAAATCGCCTCTGCTACAGCAAACTTGGGAGAATCGAGAAGCGATTGTTTCAAAATATTTGTTGTTATGACGTCATAACTAAGCAATTAGAACACATGATAAAATACTCGCATCCCATTGGTTGCGATTTGCATCGCCTGGCGAAAATGTACACGGTGGCTGTACTTTTTTCAAAAGTAGAATGTTCTCTTGCGCGACGGAAGTGACGTTTTGAGCGCATGCGCAGAGCCAGTAGCGATTGGAATGCGATGCGAATCGCTGCATGTTTGCGCCCAGCATTACAATGTTATTTTTGCCAGATGTGAAGTCCCGTAGTAACCGTCCCATCTTAAATCAACCCAAATAAGCCGGAATAATTTATGCACCAACTTGTTAACGAGACACACAATAAATATTCAATTCATTTTCAATTGTGCCATGCTGGATATACTTCCCCGTCTAAACGCCGTATCATTTTCCTGAATCACAACTTAAATTGAGCATGCACACAAAATTCCTTTCCTGAGACCCGCGCGCACCAGGAAATTAATGATTTATCTCGATGAATAAAAGTGAAGGGAATAAAAGGCAACACGCACATAGAAATAAGCCACCAGAAACTTACGACTCCATTTATTCCACTTTTACTGACCTTTTCACAAAATGAAACTTTCCCAATTCAATAGCGCTCTATATAGTAGAAAAAGAAAAAAAAAAAAAAAAAAAATGGACGAAAAGAAAAAAATCCAATTCCTATCTGCGCAATTAATCTTTCCTACAAATCATTTTACACCCACAAACGGAAAAGTAATTTTAATATTAAAGGTGGAGCGCCATTAATTAGAAACTTTTTTATAAGATGTCTTTATGTGTATGATATTTGTTTTTGACGTTAGGGTTAAGTAGGATTAAGTAGTTTTATGTAGTTTTTTTTTGTTTTTTTTTTTTAGTTCATTTTAATCTGCTTATTGTGTTGTTATCTCATCTTATCTTTGTTGAAAGTTTTTTTTTTGTTTGGTTTAGGTTCTTATTAGAGTTTTTAAGTCTATATTAGGGTTAAACTATTGTTTTGGTTCATTTAGATATTTTTTCTTCCTACGGTAATCGGGGCTGAGAGAGTGCTGTACATTTATGCACCTGTTAACCATTATGTGCTATTTTGCCTAAGTCTGCAACATGATCATAAGCATAAAAGATTTATATTTTAGGCAAAAATTAGGAAAAATTTAGGCAAAAATTAGGAAAAATTTAGGCAAAAATTAGGAAAAATTTAGGCAAAAATTAGGAAAAATTTAGGCAAAAATTAGGAAAAATTTAGGCAAAAATTAGGAAAAATTTAGGCAAAAATTAGGAAAAATTTAGGCAAAAATTAGGAAAAATTTAGGCAAAAATTAGGAAAAATTTAGGCAAAAATTAGGCATTTACATTATTAGGCAATTATTAAATTAGGCAATATACATTTTAAACAAAAAATAGACCTTTTAGGGAAAAATTAGACAAAAACTAGACATTTTAGGCAAAAATTAGACATTTTAGGCAAAAATTAGACATTTTAGGCAAAAATTAGACATTTTAGGCAAAAATTAGACATTTTAGGCAAAAATTAGACATTTTAGGCAAAAATTAGACATTTTAGGCCACAAAAATAAATCATTTGAGAACAAAAAATAAAACCTAATAAGCAAAAAAATAGGCACTTTAGATAACTAAAAAATATCAACTTTTTATAGCCATAAAAAAGCATGAATATGGATTTTTCAGATCTACAAATAAAGAGACAAAAATATAATCCATGCACAATATGTGATTTCAATACAGGATTATTTGTTTAATAAATTTAATATCCACATATCTTTTATAATATCTTTTATTTAAAATGTAAACATTTTTGTGCAGATTATTTGTTTTCAAGTCTGCATGGAAATTTAATACTTTCCAAGCCATCCATGAAAACTAATATTTTGACAATTTATGAGAAAAGAAATTCATCTGTCCCCCAGGACATTTACAAAAATCCTACATCTTAGAAACATTTCCAATAAAGATCAATAAAAATGCAAAATGACAAATTCTGTCATCGCATACTCCCATTTGTTCACATTATACAAGCTCGAAGCTTTTTTTTTAAATATATCTTGTGCAATATTTTGTAAATTTTATCGATTTTTTTTTTAGTTCTTTTGCAGTCTAAATTAGTCTACATAAGTGACAATTAAAATGGTAAAGAAAAGGAAATTGGTCTTGTGAAACCTCACTTGATAAACATAGGTAGTTTCAAGTAAGTTAGGAGGCTCCACTGAGCTCCGCATTTACAAGTTGGATAACTCAATCAGAGTGTTGTTAAGAAAAGGAAAATTAGTGAGAAAGCTATTAGAATGGTGGACAGCACAGATGATTTAAGAGGTTGGACGATGGGGGAGATTGGTTGATTGAGTTTGCAAAGGTTTTAAATTTAGTTTGGAAATTTATAAATGAGTTTTTTCAAGATTATTTTAGGATTTGAAAAGATTTTTTCACTGATAAGGGGAATTTATAGATTCAGTATTTAGATGGATTTTTTTTCCAGTATTTTCTGATTGGCAAAAGATTTTTGTGTTGAATTTTGAGATTTCTTTGCAGAAATTTTCATATTTTTCAACATTTTTGACTTGCTTTTTAATTTTTTTTCACTAAAAATTCAAGATTTTTCAAGATATTTCACTGAAATTTTCAGATTTTTCAAGATTTTTCATTACAATTTTCAGATTTTTCAAGATTTCACACAGAAATTTTCAGGTTTTTCAAGATTTTTCACTGAAATTTTCAGATTTTTCAAGATTTTTCATTGAAATTTACAGATTTTTCAAGATTTTTCATTGATGTTTTCAGATTTTTCAAGATTTTTCACTGAAATTTTCAGATTTTTCAAGATTTTCACTGAAATTTTCAGATTTTTCAAGATTTCTCACTGAAATTTTCAGATTTTTCAAGATTTTTCACTGAAATTTTCAGATTTTTCAAGATTTTTCACTGAAATTTTCAGATTTTTCAAGATTTTTCATTGATGTTTTCAGATTTTTCAAGATTTCACACTGAAATTTTCAGATTTTTTTTTCATTGGAATTTACAGTTTTCTGTAAGATTTTTTTCATTGTTGTTTTTAAATTTTTCAAGATTTTTCACTGAATATTCAAGATTTTTCACTGAATATTCAAGATTTTTCACTGAATATTCAAGATTTTTCACTGAATATTCAAGATTTTTCACTGAATATTCAAGATTTTTCACTGAATATTCAAGATTTTTCACTGAATATTCAAGATTTTTCACTGAATATTCAAGATTTTTCACTGAATATTCAAGATTTTTCACTGAATATTCAAGATTTTCAAGATTTTTCACTGAATATTCAAGATTTTTCAAGATTTTTCACTGAATATTCAAGATTTTTCAAGATTTTTCACTGAATATTCAAGATTTTTCAAGATTTTTCACTGAATATTCAAGATTTTTCAATATGTTTGGTTTTTTAAAGATTTATTCCAATCCAACACTCCAAATTTTCAAAAATCTCTTAAATTTACTCAAAAATCTCTTAAATTTACTCAAAAATCTCTTAAATTTACTCAAAAAATTCTTGAAATTACCAATATTCACCATATACACAAAAAAAAAAAAAATACAAAAACCAAACTCTCCAATCAGAAATCAAACTTCACTCCCCAACAACTCCCCACAAAAAACCCCCAAATCCAACCAACACCTAACCGTCAATCACCCAAACCCCATCACTTCCCATCTTTCTCCAGTGATCATCCACTTGATCGATAAACTCCTATTATTGTTTCACCAAAAACATTACCCACAAATTCCACTCTGTAACGTCAACCAAAAACACTCATCACCCCCCCCCTCCAAAAATAAAAAAAATTAAAAAAAAATCCTCTAATTAAAACCATAACCCCAAACAAAAACCAGCACACTTCCCTGCACTACAAGAAAAAGAAACATTGCAGTGCAGCCATTTCCAACACAGAGAACAACATTTAGATGCATACAAGAGAGAAACAAACTCATTAAACCACTCTAAATGCCCCATTACCTCAACACACACACAAACTGATTAACAACCAAATCACATTTAACTTACATTCTAACATCTTTAAAAAAAAAAAAAAAATTTACATTCGTTCCACTGCACGTGATGAATTCAAATGGACTTTCTGCTCGAAAGAGTCCAAAGAAAGTGAATTCTGCGCATGTGTAGTTCATTTAGAGTCGTTTGCTTTTCGGTGTTATTGTTAGGAGTAATGTCGAGCTATTTGGTGCCTCGTCCGTCCGATTTCGGACGAGTCGCGGGGTCGTAAATGAGTGATTTTTATGTGCGCTCGTAAAAATGAGTGCAACAACATGTCTATGACTTCATCTTCCGTGTTTTATCTCACCACAAGTTGTATTTCATTGTTGTTTATGGTTGGAAAAAAAAATGGTTGTAAATTATAATACCGGAAATGAACTTTTGTTGTGCTTAAAAAGTTTAAAGACCAGTACCCAATGTGCACATGACGTCAATTTGTCGTAATTTAGACGTCTAAATTACGTCTTTTTACGTCGCACCATGAAAAATATCCGAAATTAAATTTATGTTTTATCCACTTCTGTAACAATTAGCTGTCAGAGCGAACCACTCCACCCCAATCCCAAAATGGCGATGGCGCAATGTTTTACGGTTAGTGACGTACTGACGTATGAGGTCAGTTTGTGGAAAATGTTCATCGATGTGGGGAATTTGATGTTAATAGTTGAGTTTAGACATCCGATGATTTATGGAGTGGTAGATAAGATATCTTTGTGAATAGTCGTTTCGAGGTTTAAGACACAGATATAGATCTAATCCGTAAATGTGGATCTAGATTAAGTTTTAGAGTGATATTGATAATCAATATGCTTGGTGTGGACTTAGCACCCAAAAATTGACTTTTATATAGAAATATTTTGACTTTTAGGAATCAAAAAATGACTTTTAGATAACTTTTAGGTACAAAAATTGACTTTTAGATAACTTTTAGGTACAAAAATTGACTTTTAGATAACTTTTAGGTACAAAAATTGACTTTTAGGTAACTTTTAGGTACAAAAATTGACTTTTAGATAACTTTTAGGTACAAAAATTGACTTTTAGATAACTTTTAGGCACAAAAATTGACTTTTAGGTAACTTTTAGGCACAAAAATTGACCTTTAAGTGCAAAAATTAACTTTTAGGTGCAAAAATTAACTTTTAGGCACAAAAATTGACTTTTGAGTAACTTTCAAGCAAATATTGACTTTTAGGCGCAGAAATGAACTTTTAGGCGCAAAAATTAACTTTTAGGCACAAAAATTGACTTTTGAGTAACTTTCAAGCAAATATTGACTTTTAGGCGCAGAAATTAACAGACGCAAAAATTAACTTTTAGGCACAAAAATTAACTTTTAGGGACAAAAATTAACTTTTAGGAACAAAAATTAACTTTTAGGTGCAAAAATTGGCTTTTAGTTGCAAAAATTGAATTCAGATATACAAAATTAACTTTTAAGATACAAAATCTTACTTTTAAGCCAAAAATTGAGTTTTTACGAGTGACAATAGATATTTTAAAAGCAATAATAGACTTTTAAAAAGCTTTTAGAGTCAATAATCAACTTTTAAGCTCAGCTATCCACTTTCACACTCAATAATCCACTTTTAGGCTCAATAATCCACTTTTAGGCTTAATAATCTACTTTTAGGCTCAATTATCCAGTTTAGACCTAGTAGGCAGGAAAAAAAATTTTAGACTGATAATTAAATTGCATAAATACAGCAAAACAATAAACTTGACCAAAATAGCTCCTTTTTAGTATAGAAAGTGCTTGCAAGTGAAAATCACTTTGACCAAAAATCGCATCTTGAATTTCTGTTCAGTGTTCTCATCAAGATTCACCGAAAAGCATCTCATAGGAAATATTCCAACTTTCCCGAGTGATATAACTTATCTAATCCTCCATCTTAAAATTCATTATACTAGTTAAAATGTTTAGTTTTAACTTTTAAAGATGCATCTGTTGCTTCTTTCTCTGTTTCTGGGCAAAAGAATGACTTGACCCAAACTTAAAGTAGACAGACTTGTATTTGTTCAACTGGCCCTAGGGAATGTCAAGTAATGGCCCATCAAACAGCCAAGAAAGATAAGGTTAGTGTTGGAAATGCATTTCACTTGTGGATTGTTTAACAGTCCTAAGGTTAGAGGGTCTGTAAACACACTAAACCATCAAACACAAACTGTTTGAAATTCCACTTTTCAGACATTCATTTATTATTCCAAGTTCCAACAATAATAAAAACATTTAAAATTTTTTTTTTTTTTTTAGTATAATTTTTCAGTTAGGTACTGAAATGTATCTAATTCATGAAAATTTACATAAAAATTTCTTTAAATCCAATTTTTTAATGATTCATAATTTAGACGGGAATTTGGTTTCATCGCTGCCGCGTATAACGTATCTTAAACGGCATCAATGACGCCTGATCTTCGTCAAAATATAAAATTTTCATTTTTTCATGTTTTTCATGTTTTTCATGTTTTTCATGTTTTTCATGTTTTTAGGCTAAAAATGTTCCATAATTACATTTTTATTTTCTGATGTGTTTTTTAATTTCATGTTAGTAGCGATTTACATAAAAATTCCTAATGGCTCATTTAACATCATTAGCGAGTAAAAAGAGCTCATAAAAATGATATAAAGCGAAACAAAATGAAAAGTGAAAAAAGCGAGAAAGAAAAAAAATAATCATTTTCAACTCCATACGCGCCACCTTACGGTATAATCACATCAATTTAACATCAATCGTCGCTTTATAAAAAAAAAAAAAAAAAAAGTCGAATTAATACATAATAAATGACAAATTATGCACAAAACGCATTAAATACTCTTTTTTTTTAAAAAAAAAATTACAATAATACATTAAAAATAAAAAAAAAAAAAAAATTTAGCATAAGTTTTAATCAATTTCAATTACGTGACAACGAGATTTATCATTTTTCTTTGTATTTTTCTAATATTCATTTGATTGTGTCTAATGTTCTACTTGCAGACACCTCCATCGCACCGTGACTTGAAAAATTCGCACCATTAAGCGTTCCTCTCTTGCGTCGTTAAAGAGAGCGCGCGTCCATGAAATAAACACTGAAGGAAACAGACGTTTTCCCGTCTGTACGTGCTCTAAAAAACCTTAACCCGACTTAACACATCCTAGCTTTAAGACATTAAATAGAAATCACATTTTCCTTACTTCCTAATGTCACTTAACTGAAAATTGAGTACTGCATTTCGATATCAAAAAAACCCTATTCCTCTAATTGGTAACGATTTCCGTATTAAGTTCTCGATATCTAAAAAAAAAATGCATGTTAAATCCGAATTTTCGGCATCCGCCTCTTAAAATAGCCAAAATAATTTTTATTTATTTTTTAAAGTTATCGGAACACCTTTAAAAAAAATCATTTTCTATCCTGTACAAATTGGCGCTGTTTCTGACGTCACTGTTGGTATTCCCCATGTTAAATGCATGGGGTTAACGTCACAACTGCCCACGAAACAGGAAAATGTCTAAACAACATTCAGAAAAAGCATTAGAAATGTTGATTCAATATAAGAATGTCTTTTTTTATCACATTTTTTCAACATTCAAACATAACAAAAGTGTTGATTTAACATTAAACGAATATTGCATATCAACAACCGATAATTCCACAGTTTGATTATTAGTAGTATTTCTTTTTACTATATGTAGCGTTACGAAGCGCTATGGTGGCAAAATTCGTATTTCTATATAGAGCGATTTTTTGCGTGGTGGCAACTTGCCACGTTTCTTTTTAAAGCACTTTGCAAGCGCTCGGCATGCGCTCGCTACTTCTTTTTGAGATGTAGCGCTCCGTAGCGCTACGCTTTCCCACGCGATCAGCGTTATAAAATGGCAATCACCAAAATAACTTGGCGATTACCAAAGTAATGTTATTGCCAAATCGTATTCCACAATACTGAGGAATACTGCATTTATGGTATTGTCACTTCATGTATTTCATGACATCACGTAGAGCTACTAGGTAGCGCAACATGTTGCAAAAAAAAATACTATACTCTATTTATCATTTCGTGCGCGAAACTCCCATTGGTTAATAACCTATATTGTATCGAAAATATATATTGTGGCATCTTATTTTAATCCTCTAGTTGAGCTGAGTCGAAAAATCATTGTTTTGTAGTCCAAAAATGTGCATGCCATTGTTAACAAATGAAAATGCTTGTAAAATATTTTTAAAAAATTATTTACATTTGGGTTTTTGTATTGTTGCGCACATTTTTTGGCTACAAAACAATGATTTTTTGACTCGGATCGACTAGAGGATTAACCAATGAGAGTTTCGCGCACGAAATAATAAATAGAGTATAGGCTTGTATCAAAATACTGATACAACATCCAATAAATGTTCATTAGATGTTGTATCAAAATCAAACAGTGGAATGAATGTTCATTAGATGTTGTATCAAAATCAAACAGTGGAATGAATGTTCATTAGATGTTGTATCAATATTTTGATTCAACAATCAAACAGTGGAATATTGGTTGTTGACATGTAATGTTTTAATGTAAAATCCATGTTTAATGTTATATTTGAAGGTTAAAAAAATATTGATAAAAAAGACATTTTACATTGAATCAACATTTCAGATGTTTATAAAAAATATTTTCTGAATGTTGTTTAGACATGTTCTTGTTTCGTGGGTGGTAACAATCACACAATAATGGTCTCGCTTTTATCCCTCCCTTTTTAACATTGGGGTTAAACCAAAAAAATTATTTTCAATGTATATCATGATGTATATCAGATTGCAAGCAGTGCATGTAACAAGGTTTACATTGGTGAAACTTGTAGAGCCCTAGAAGTAAGAATTAAAGAACACAAAAAAGCAATTGAAGAAAAAAATAGCAAAAATGCCATGTACCAACATTTCTTCAAAACAAAACATACCATGGAGTAGGACAATGCCTCTATTATTGTTGAAGAATCTGATACATTAATACGTGAAATATTAGAAGCGTTCTTTATTGCTATTAGTGCTAATAATGGGACTTATATGAACAGAAATGTGAGTTTGAGAGGTGCTAAATGGATGGTGGAGGCTCTGAAAAGTCAATTTGATGAACTCCCAGCCCCTGGCCCCCTTATGGAGATCAAAGAGAATAATTTCTAGTGTTCAAAATAACGTCCTAGTGACATTTTGACGTTTTGTGTCCGTTTGCATACTTAATGAATTTAAGATATTAAGAGATTTTTGTTTATGAATAAAATATAGCTGATGATGTTGCAGTCAAATGCAACGAAAGGCCTGCTATATTATTTTATGACGTGTCTATATAATTGTCTTTCTTTAAAAATTCACTTTTCAAATCTTTTATTAACGATGCTTGATACAATGGACCAATAAAAAATATGAGGTTGTAAAACCTTTAAAATTAAATGCAAAATTTTAACTTTGCCTTTTGGAAAAAGTAAGATTAAGACTAAAACTAAATTTTTTAGATTAACTTCAACTTAATTCCTCCATATTGTATTTCTTGGTCTAAGACTCTAAGTGCAGTGGTTGTATTCTGTGCTTATTTGCCTTCCTGTAACAGTTTGTTGTTTTTAAACAATTCATTATAGTTTGTTGCCAATGTATTTAATATTAACAATAAAACTTCTATCCCGTAGTAACTACAGTATATAGAATAACGTTAAACAATTATTAGTCAACTAGCGGTAGCCGACCAAAAATGACACTTCTTTTTCAGTCGCCCTTGTGAACCATCAAATGCGTTTGCTTGTATCCCATGTCAGTACAGGTGCTTTTTCATTTGCGAGAAATGTCATTTCTCGCGCTCATTTTTCAACAATCGCACAACAACAATCACACGCTTGTTCATCTTCATGCAAGCTAGACTTACAAAGGCGCGCGATTGTTGGCGCAATTCTTTTTCTCACGCGCTTCTTCCTGTTTTAGCTTTGCTCTGAAAATCGCTTAGCGATTTTTGTATTTTTACTAGATTTTCACCGATTGACACAGGAAATATTGGGAAAAAAGTATTGTAAACCTTGTTTATGATGCAATAAATGGATAAATTGACAAAAAGTTTTAAAAAAGATTGTTGGTGCGATTTTTATTGTAGCGTAATTTTTATTGTAGCGCAATTTTTATTGTAGCGCAATTTTTATTGTAGCGCAATTTTTATTGTAGCGCAATTTTTATTGTAGCGCAATTTTTATTGTAGCGCAATTTTTATTGTAGCGCAATTTTTATTGTAGCGCAATTTTTATTGTAGCGCAATTTTTATTGTAGCGCGAGAAATCCTTTCGCAAATGAAAATGCACCTTAACACTAATATCGCTCAGTGCGCTTTGCGAGGTTAATCCACTCAGTACAATGAGGTTTAGATCATTGTTTTGTCATGACGTGTGCCATTGTTGTCTGGTGATATCGGCAGCACGACCAAACCCCTGTTTTAATAACACTACCACACCACACATTGCAATGATGGAGTCATTAGAATGAGTTTTGGATGTTGTTCTATTGTTGTTGCGAGGATTGTTCCGCTGCGTCAACTATGTCGTATTGTATGTGGCGCCATCAAATAGCGTTACATACATACATAGCTAATTATATGGATTGGATTGTATTGAATTAATTCAGTCAAAATACAAGTATCAAATTAAAATTATAAATTAAAAATCAAGTGTAGTCAAAAATTTAATTTTAATCTGTGAAAGAGTGTTAATTTCATTCTTTAGAATATTTTATTGTTGCATATTTATTATTTTATAACAATTCCAATATTCCTTAGCAAAAATGCAATACATCATGGTCGAATGACGTTCCCAATCCTAAAATTTAAACAAGTTCTCAGGTTTAGTCGAATTTCAACTCTCTGAGCATGCACATGTCTGGGCGCATGCACAGATGGTTGTTTCGTTAACAATCATGCTTCTTTGACCATGATGCATTACATGACAAACAAGACGAGCCAACTAGACATTGTTTTTGCTATGAAATAATAAATATGCAACACAAAATATCCTAAGAATGAAATACATGTTATTGTTAAGAGTCTTCCACATATTAAAATTAAAATTTTGACAACACTTGACCTTTAAAATATTTAAATGCCTCATGCAAGATACAGAATTACAGATTCTATCCCTACTTCTAGAGTCCCGCAGCAAATCCGTAACATAGATTGAGTTTTGTTTGTTGATGGCAAGAAAACTCTGAAAAAACTCCTTCGAACATTTTGGTAAGGAAGCCGAAGCCGATAGTCGAATCTGTTACCAAAGTGTTGTGAGGTCAGTGCTCTAACCACCAGGCCACCTGTGCCCCCTCCATTTTATTATTTATTACCAGATTTTTCAGCAAATCTTTCTTTTTACGGGGTTTAACGGGTTTCCGAAGCAAAACTCAGATTATCAGAGCTGGCAATATCGAAATGTTACTTATGATATACGTGTTTAACAGAAGTTTTCCAACCTTTACTTTCTTTTTCCCCCCTAAATCTTCTTCCCCAGAAGTCACCAGTGAATTGAGATCCACACTACTCTTATGTCAAGCAGGTAAGTCCACCAGGGATCACTAAATGTAAGTATCACGCAGTTTGGTAAGTGTTGGTGAGTGAGATACTCATATATACTTATAGTCTTGTAAACAACAGGGTAAAAGGGTTTCTTGCAGAGGCTTAGTGGAAACCAACATCACCAAATGTTGCAACGTATTGGCAAATATCACTGCAGAGTACAGACAATGCTATAATGTAAGTTGACTAAGTCTGTTTTTTAAAATTGATGTAATCTAGAGATTTGGAAATGAGCAGTCAAAAAAAGTATACGTGTGCTCAATCTGAACCTTCAAAGTGAATTTCTTATCTTTTGTACCTCATGTTGTCATGCATACGACAAGTAATTTCGACCCAAGAAGAGTGAATATCGATTTACTTGAAAGCTGGCTTTTTAACATAAACATCAAAAAGTGAAAATTGATATGTGAATTTACTTATTCGGGTTATACTAATACCAAATTAACAGCAATTTAGTACACCATGACATTAGTTTAGTGTAAATTACTACTATAATGCCAATTTATCGCAACACCATAAACCATAACATCAGTTTTGTGCTAATTTGACACTATTTTAGTGCAATTTGACACTATTTTAGTGCAATTTGACACTATTTTAGTGCAATTTGACACTATTTTAGTGCAATTTGACACTATTTTAGTGCAATTTGACACTATTTTAGTGCAATTTGACACTATTTTAGTGCAATTTGACACTATTTTAGTGCAATTTGACACTATTTTAGTGCAATTTGACACTATTTTAGTGCAATTTGACACTATTTTAGTGCAATTTGACACTATTTTCAGTAGGCGGGTTCGAAAATGATTTTGCACTGAACGACCAGTGCAACTGATAGTTTCACGACTGACTTTTCGAGTTAAAATGTTGCATATGCATTTACACTGGAATTTACACTGGAATTCACACAAATATGGCTGCCGTAATAAACAAACAAGCTGTTGTTTTTCAGCAAGCACATCATTCTTGCCTGCTTTTTTTTTACAAAAAAAGTAACATTAGATAGTAACAATTAGTAACAAATAGTAACAATAGTAACAATTTTGATAATCATGCACATTGTTACTACTTATGTTCGAAGCGAGGATTCAAGATGGCGGCAAATACAACACTTTAAACGTCAAATTCCGTTGCACGTGCATTTGCACGACGAAAATAGGTCATTTCCGTTTAAGACGGTTGAACGACGTTTACACGAATTAATTCGTGTAAACAATGTGCAAATTAAAATTTAAACGAGTGTAAACGTGGTTACACTCGTTTAAATGACTTTTCAAACCCGCCTACGGCATTTTAACATTCAGTGCGTTTTAACATTCAGCGCATTTTAACATTCAGCGCATTTTAACATTCAGCGCATTTTAACATTCAGCGCATTTTAACATTCAGCGCATTTTAACATTCAGCGCATTTTAACATTCAGCGCATTTTAACATTCAGCGCATTTTAACATTCAGCGCATTTTAACATTCAGCGCAGTTTAACATTCAGCGCACTTTAACATTCAGCGCACTTTAACATTCAGCGCACTTTAACATTCAGCGCACTTTAACATTCAGCGCACTTTAACATTCAGCGCACTTTAACATTCAGCGCACTTTAACATTCAGCGCATTTTAACATTCAGCGCATTTTAACATTCAGCGCATTTTAACATTCAGCGCATTTTAACATTCAGCGCATTTTAACATTCATATACGGTAAGTGCATTTTAACATTCATAAGTGCATTTTAACATTCATAAGTGCATTTTAACATTCATAAGTGCATTTTAACATTCATAAGTGTACAACATTAACAGTATTTCAGTGCAAATTAACACCAATTTAATGCTATTTAACCATAATTTTGCAAAAATAGCACGAGTAAACATCATCCAACTTATGATGCAACATCAGCACAATAATTTACAAATTTTCATCTAAAATTTATCTTAAATTCACACGCAATTAGTATACATCTACATCAACCAAACTATATCATTTACTTATCTAATTTGAGTAATTCACAACACGTGTCATCACAATCCAACTCCTTTCAAATCGACCTTATTTCCAACCACCATAAAGGAGCCAAAATATCCACATTTTACTCCCACATAAAGACACATGTGACCGACTAAAAAACATTCCCATCATGCAAATTGGCAGTGCAATTTCAAAATTACTCGGGGTAATAGAAACCAAATTGGCAAATAAAGAAAATAATCGTAGCTATAAAAGTTGGAGCCAAAAAATCCCGTTCCGATTTTTTTTCCTGTCAACTACGCCACATCACGACCAGACGCCATTTTTTTTTGCGTTATAAACTCACCAGGAATTTTTTTTTTTAAAAAAAAGATAACTTGTTAATGATTGCGCGATTGCGACGATCATCATCGTCGTCGTCGTCTGCTGGCACCGCTAGCGTAACATCCTGATTGGTTTCGTTGATCGCCACTTTCTCGGTTCCCTCGAGATATGAAATGCCAGCGTCATAGTGTGCGTCTATCCACAGGAAGCTCAACACATTTGTATGTTTCAATAAAAAGTGGATCTTTTTCAATATTAAATTCTTTCAAAAATGTAACATGACATCGTGTGAGGATAAAAAAAATTGTTTTTTTTGTCTTGTTTTTGTAACTTGAATAATGTAAAACACCACTAAAATTGTTACAAAAACATGTTACAATGCTACCTTTAATGTTATCTACTTTAAAACATCCGTAAATCTTGTTAATAGACAGTTTGCGATTTCTCGTACGAGATTTACTTCATTACGAAAATGCCAAAATAACGAGATAGTGTTAAATATCTCGTCACATGTTCTCGTTTGAAAGGTCTCGATCGAGATTTTTCAAAAATCTCGTTTCAAATTGTCGTGTATACGACTTGATTTGCGCATGCGCACTGCATAGAATCACAACAAATTCTGCCGCCATTTTCCCTCCGCTTCTGCTGCAATTTTGGCAAAGTTGTGTCGATTATATTATCTCAGGTTAGTTTTTTAATCAGACAAACATCCCCCTCCTCCCAAAAAAATTGTTTTAGTGTAATATACAAAAAATATTTTAATTAATTTTCGTGAACGATTTTTTTTTCTCCGCAGCTTAATGATCTTCATGCCGACCAAAGACCAAGATGTGCCGCGAAACAAAATGTTTTTCCCCGTACATTCATTATTTTCTCCCAATTTTTCCAACTAATAAAATAATCCCAAAATCGATAGATATTTAAATTGAATTTGAATTTTACATGACAAAAAACAGACCATATATTAAACATAAATAAAAAAATAGTAGAAACCATATACAAAGACGCTGCTTAGCAACATGCAAAACAAACAACAGGATATTGAACGATCTCGATTTAAGCGCATGCTCACTTTAAAAACATCACAAAAAAAAAACAACAAAATTCTCCAAATTGGCAAATCCTAAATTCAATTGCCTAGAAAACTTAAAAGTCAAGTGGAGTCACAATTTTAATTTTAATATGTGAAAGACTTAACAATAACAAGAATATTTTATTGTTGCATATTTATTATTTTATAACAATTCCAATATTCCTTAGCAAAAATGCAATGTATCATGATCGAATGACGTTTCCAATCCTAAAATTTCAACGACCTAGAACTAGTTCTCCGGTTTGGTCAAATTTCAACTCTCTAAGCATGCACCCCACGAAACAAGAAAATGTCTACAAACATTCGAAATGTTGATTCAATATAAGAATGTCATTTTTTATCAACTTGTTTTCAACATTCAAACATAACAAAATGTTGATTTAACATTAAATGAATATTGCATATCAACAACCAATAATTCACTGTTCATTAGATGTTGTATCAACATTCTGATACAACAATCAAACAGTGGAATGAATGTTCATTAGATGTTGTATCAACATTCTGATACAACAATCAAACAGTGGAAATATCGGTTGTTGATGCGCAACATTCGTTTAATGTAAAGTCAATGTTTAATGTTATGTTTGAATGTTGAAAAAATGTTGATAAAAAAAGACAATCTTATATTGAATCAACATTTCGAATGTTTGTAAAAAATATTTTCTGAATGTTTTTTTGACTTGGTCTTGTTTCGTGGGACATGTCTGTGCGCATGCACAAATGGTTGTTTTGTTAACACTCAGAACTGGTGATGTCGATCAATGCTTGTTCGATCATGATGCATTGCATGACAAACAAGGCGAGCCAACTATACTCTATTTATCATTTTGTGCGCGAAACTCCCATTGGTTAATAACCTAAATTGTACTGAAAGTATATATTGTGGTATCTCATTTTAATCCTCTCGTTGAGCTGAGTCAAAAAATCATTGTTTTGTAGTCCAAAAATGTGCATACCATTGTTAACAAATGAAAATGCTTGTAAAATATTTTTAAAAAATTTGGGTTTTTGTATTGTAGCGCACATTTTTTGACTACGAAACAATGATTTTTCGACTCGGATCGACTAGAAGATTAAAATAAGATACCACAATATATACTTTCAGTACAATATAGGTATTAACCAATGGGAGTTTCGCGCACGAAATAATAAACAGAATTATAGACATTGTTTTTACTATAAAATAATAAATATGCAACAATAAAATATTCTAAAGAATGAAAAATACATGTTATTGTTAACAGTCTTTCACATATTAAAATTAAAATTTTGACTACACTTGACCTTTAATTTATAATGAACTTGCCTTATTATAACCTCAAACCTAACTTTTTGATTAATATTAAATATTGTTTGTTTAGTTCCGCTTTAACGTTGCAACAACAAATCGCACAAAAAAATAAAAAAATTAAAAATAAATAAAATAAAAGCTAACACTTTTAACCAATTGCATTGAATTAAATATTAATTTATAAGACCATTTGAAAATCGAGGTTAAAACTTTTATAACTTGTAATGACGTCACACAGGTGTGGTAATGGCTTGAACTTGTGCCAAAACACGCTAAAATGATTAATAATATGGTGAAAGAGTTTGTAATTTGAATTTCAAATTGAGAATTCGTTGTAGAAAACAGAAATGGGCATTTTAAAGCAACATTGTATTAAAATGTGTTTTCAGTTTTCTTTTTTTAAATTATTTTTATTGTAAATCTAAGCCTAATTATGTTTTTTGTTCGTAATTTGTTTGTCACTGTGTGTGTATAATGAAATTGTAATTTTTTTTTTGTTGATTAAAAATGGAAAATTTAAAATGTTTTTATTACCATCATCTTGTTTGAATTGTATACTGTATAACAATAACCACTTTATTTTTTTTCAACAAAAAACTACTATTTTTATGTTGTATATGTTATATAACTATCATAGAGATAGTTTATCTTAAAAAATATAGGGCAATAATTATTGCCATGCCTTCTGGGTTGAGAAGTAGAAAATGTCTTTGTATTTTTTAGGCAGCTGTTCAGCATCACAATAAATGGATGGTATAGTCACAATTGATTATAGCAAACACACCTATAACAAAATACATTCCAATCTGGTTATAGCAAACTGCAAACTCGTTTACAGCGAAAACCCACCGATAACAAAATACATTTACCGTATTTTGTCGATTAAAGGCCGCCCTCGAATTACGGCCGCCCTCGAATTACGGCCGCGCCCCTCGGCTGTAATTCAAAATAAACGCCGCACTCGAATTACGGCCGCGGCCATTATTCGAAGTTTATTTATCAGTTTTGAAGTAATGTATATTTAATACATTACTTCAAAACTGATAAATAAACTTACATTATTACATTCGAAATAATGTATTAACGTTTGCAAGTACTGTATATTTACTCTGTGTAGTAGAAAAGATCAAAGTGATTTCACAATTGGTTTTTTTCTCTACTATACAGAGTATATATACAGTAGATGCAAACGTTTTTAATACGTTTGCATAGCTAAACGCAACGTAAGTACGTTCGTTTCATGTACGCAACTTTTTAAGTTGTTTTTTAACTTTAAAAAGTTG
>JH431071.1:9655-20549 GCA_000239455.1 Strigamia maritima
CAGATCAAATTAAAGAAAGAAAGAGTTTTGGTTTACTGTAATGTAAAGGAAAAATATTTTAATTATGATGAAAACCTGTGTGAAAACAGTTACAAATAATTATTGAAAAGTGAAAATAGTTTTATTTTAAATGGCCTGGCCTATTGTGAATAAATTGTAAAATATAAAGTTTGAAAACTCTTATTTTTATTTTTATTTTTATTTTTATTTTTATTTTTATTTTTATTTGATTTAATGAATTTGATTTGATGATAAGAGAACCGTTATTGCATGTTATCATTCCTCTACTCTTCTTAGTTCATTAGTTCGGCAGTAGCAATAAACTCGATCAAAAAAATTAGATTTCGATTGTTTTGATCGGTTTCCATCACCTGCAAATTCGGATGATGGAAACATTCCAAATTCTTGTGTAAACGAATCCAATAGGTGTTGTTGAAAGAAAATAACATTGTTGTAAACTTGTGTAATTCTATGCTGAGTGATGTTACTAAAGATAACATTTCACTTGTTAGTAGACTCGTGCGAACATTGGACAGATCACTCCGATTGAAAGTTCACGTTCAAAATTGCCAAATTTTGACGATTGTCGGTTGTTTGCTATTGCTTATGCTTCATTTCTTTGTGAGAAGAACAGCAATTACCATCCTGATCAGAGTTTGCTTAGACAACACCTATTGGATTCGTTTACACGCCATGACAAGAATTTGAACATCATCCGAATTTGATATAAATCACAATTAAAATATTTCCCTTTGCATTAAACCAAAACCCTTTCTTTCTTTAATTTGATCTGTTGTAAATTTGATCCACAGATTATAATCTGTGTTTGAACGACGAGTACGGCACACCAACAAAACGAACACCGCATGTGTACCGGTTTTTAGAGTTTTTCCGATTGTTCGGGGAAATAGCCTTGGCCTTTTTTTAAGGTCTAAAACCAACACCAGGTTGGAATGCAATTATTGATTATTCTTGTAGCTTATATCTGGAAGGTGTTCATAAATTATGTATTTGCAATACATTGCTGACTTGTGATGTACAGGCTCAGTCAACATATGGGAATATGTAAAACAAAATTTTTGATAAGATCTGAATGAGAATTTTTGTCAATTTTAAGCTGATGCATTATTTGGATTTTGATGTGGTCTAGATTTAACAATTGATGGTTATGTTTAGGGACTACAGATGGCGCAGCCCATCATAATATTTTTTTTTTTATTTAGAGGTTTGTTGAAAGCCAAATGAAGTTAAAGAGAAGTTTTAAATAATTTATTCATTAAAAGCTAAAACTCCGCCTGTTTTCTGCTTTTCAATTACAACTTCACCTTTAATGCTTTTGTCTTGTAGTTTTCTTTTTCTTTTTTATTTTTTTTTTTTTTTTTTTTTTTAAATTCATTCAACAACAGTCCTCCTTGTTCAATTGATTTTTCTGTCTTTATTTAATTTGATTTTTTTTTACTTAGTTTGATGAAATTTGGCTAAATTAAAAAAAAAAAAAAAAAACTTAAAATAGAAAAGGAAATCTTATTTTCTTTATAAATTTTAGTCAATTTAACTATATTTTATTATTTTTTTTTTTTTTATTTTTATTTTTTTTTTTTTTAATTTCAAATTTAAGTTGAAAAATTGTGGTTTTTTTAATGATGCAAGGCAAAGAAAATTTAAATTGAACATGACATCGCTATGTTTATGGGGAAATTTTTGTTTGAAAATGACTAAGTAAACATTGATTAAGATTAAAAATAACATGTACCCTGCCATATTTTTTTACCTACTACAAAAAAAAAAAAAAAAAAAAAAAAAAAAAATAAGAAATAATTGATATAAAAAAAAGAAAAAAGAATATGCACAACAATTAAAAAAAAAACATTGATTTTGACTTAATAGGCAATGAAATAAATAAATAAACAAAAACCAAAAAAAAAAAATTTATAATTAAAGCAAAAAAAAAAAAAAAATTTCTATAATTTTGCATGAAATTTCAAAATTCCCATAATTTTGCATAAAATTTCTCTATCAAACAAAAAAAAAATTACATAACATTAAAAAAACATGATTTTGACTTAATAAACAATAAACAATAAAATAAATTTTAAAATAATTGAAAGAAAACAAAAATTTCCATAATTTTGCATAAACTTTTAAAAAAATTCCATAAAACAGAACAAAAAAAAATCAAGCCTTTAACAGCCCCGACCTCAATAGATATCGACTTGTCTGTGGCCTGAGCAACCGACTACTTCCGGTGCCTTCTCAAAATACATCGCGCTGACACGCATCCAACTCATATTGCACATAAAAACCAACTGCATCGCATATCGTTCTTTTCTATTTATCCAATGCTAATGTGGGCGTTCTCCGCCTCGTCATCGAGCCTTGTGTGGAAACGCGGTCCAAGGATAAACATTTCCCGACTCCGCATTTATCAAAGGATTTAATTGTCC
Organism: Strigamia maritima; assembly: GCA_000239455.1. Lineage (NCBI taxonomy): Eukaryota > Metazoa > Arthropoda > Chilopoda > Geophilomorpha > Linotaeniidae > Strigamia > Strigamia maritima. Next base: position 12,100 of record JH431071.1, read on the forward strand.
GACCGCTCCCTAGCGGTGGACCTCAAAAAGAAAAAACATTTTGTCTTAATTCATGGCGGAAATTGCGACCCCGAAATAGAAGTAGGACATCGGCGCGATTGGATATGATCGGGGACGTGTCTGTGTCTGGAACTGAGGATGAGTGCAATACTTTGGTCACTTTGGATGACTCGAGAATCGCGGTGTTGAGGAGGACAGTGAAATGGGCGGGGTACAAAAATGTAAGTTTTGTGGGATTTTTTTGGCGAGATTTTTTTCGCGTTTTATTGTGTATTTTGGATTTTTTTTGTTTTTCTGAGATTTTTTTGGATTTTTTTTTGGAATTTTGGGGGTTTTTGGGTGTTTTTTGAGATTTTTTTGGGGTTTTTTGATGTTTTTTTTAGTTCTTTGATGTTTTTTTGGTTTTTTGATGATTTTTTGCGGGTTTTTTTGATGTTTTTTGGTGTTTTCCGTTTTTTAAAGATTTTTAATTCAATTTTTTAATGATTTTTAATGATTTTTTGATTTAATATGACACTAGATGTCGTTTTTAGTGCTTGCATGATGATATTGAAGGTCAAAAACGTAGCATTCTTTCGGTTACACCTGGACGACCTATATTCTATTTCTTGTTGAAGGACATCTATAAGTTTTAGAAATATTTCATCGACTGAAACGATGAGATAAATGATGTCATTTTTCTATTTTTTTTTTTTTTTTTTTTTTTTTTTCATAAAACATAAACCGACAAAAAACAAGAAAAAAATGCTTTTAATTATGACACTAATGCGGCATTTCTATAAAAGATGGCGCTATTTGTTCCAGTTGCGCAATAAATTTCAAGAACAATAACTTTCTGTGAATTGTTTCCAGCTAGTGTTGATTTTTCTTCTTTTTTTTAAAAAAAATAAAAAAACAGAAGAGAGAAAGTGAAATAAATGTCGAGACTCAATTGTGTGGATTCAGTTGTTCATTTCCTCTCACTCGAATGAAGAACTCAAATATTAATCCGAGTGGAAACTTAAGGAGGAGATATTGCACTGCAAAGCTTTCAGTTTAAATGATTGAAACGTACAAAAAAAAATTTTTGCATAAAACAAATGTGAATTATTAAATGACATTAAAGGGAAAGTAACCATACAAACATTTATTTACAAATTCATGTTAATTATGGCTTATATTTGTGTGAAATGACTGAAAATAGTCATAAAAATGATTTATTTACATAGAAAATGCAAATCTTGATGATACAATTTGAATTTAACATGTAATCATATGATGAATAATGTTAAAGCTGTTTCTAATTTATATTAGTTTTCCAAAAATTGGTATTTTAGTCTCTAACATCGTAAAAAAATGACATATTTGTGTGAAATCACTGAAAACAGTCATAAAAATGATTTATTTCCATACAAAATGCAAATTTTCATGTTAATTTTGAATTTAACATAATAGGTCCGTTCAATTCCAAAGTGATTATAAAAGCATAATTAAATCTGATTATAGAGAATCAGCTTAATCCGCTTTAAGCATTGAACGTGATATTAAGTTTCAGTCTGCGCATGCGCAGTTGCAAACTTAAATAGTTTAGAGTTAAGTTCCTTGATCGGAACTAGTTCTTAATCCAAAATCCATGTCCGGATTGTTGTAGTTTTCTTCTTTCAGTTGACATTTTAAGCTAATATAAAATAGTAGTATACATTAAAGTATACCAAAAATGTTGTAATGTAGTAAAAAATATATATATAAAAGCACTGAAATCTCTTAATAAAGTCGATCGAGTGCCGCCTCGATCAATCTCGAATCTAAAATGGCTGCCTAGAATGCTGCCAAAAACAAGATTTCAGCAGCATAAACAACCCTCAACGTGGTTTATGTAAAAGCGGTTTATGGGTAAACCAATTGTTGGAAAATGACGTAAAAAACATCATTTCCACCTAGCGAGAATCAAAAGAATCAAGATAAACAGTTTATCACTTTGGAATTAAATGCACCTATTATATGGTGTTAAAACTGTTTCTAATTCATATTAGCTTCCCAAAAATTTGTATTTTGGTCTCTAACATCATAAAAATGACTTATTTACATAATGAAATGTTAATTCCACATGTGGTCACATGATTTATGGTGTTAAAGCTGTTTCAAATTCATTTTGTTTACATCAACACATTTCTTTATGCTTCAAACATAAACTTTAAGTGTTTTAATACTCTATGATTGAATTACTCCTTTAATATCCTTTTTTTTCTTACTTATTACATTTCCAAAGCAATAAGAAATATCATGGAGGGGGGTCATAGGTTCAATTTAATGTGTTTGTGATCTTTTTTTGAGGAAATAAAAACTAAAAAAAATGATTATTTCCTCCATTGCACTTGTTGGGTGTAATTATACACCTAATATGAAAGCAATGAGTCATGAAAAAATTTAAAAAAAAAAAAAAAAAAAATAACAAACTTCTGTTGACAAAAATGTGAACTTGTGTTGATGTGAATTCTAAATGTGAGTAAATATTTGTGTAAAAATTTGTTATTTTCTTGAATTCTTTCAATTTTTATTTCTAGATTTTGATATTTTTCATCCTGATATTGTTATGATTTGAATGTGACCCTTTAGATAAACATTTTTCTGCTCGTGACATACATGTGTATAGCCACAATGGCGTCTACTTTAGTAAACAAAACTTAAAGGGTCAGGTTTGATGTTATTCATCACTTGAAAAACCGAAAATTCCAAAAAAAAAAATATTATCAAAAAACATCAAAACACATCTAAAAACCACAAAACATAAATAAAAACCATTTAAAAAAGTAAAAAAAAACATCAAAAACCCCCCAAAAAAAACATTAAAACTAAAAAAAAACATTAGAAAAACCAAAAAAGAAAACTAAAAAAACCAAAATAAACACCAAAACACATCTAAAAACAACAAGATATAAAAAAAAACTTCAAAAATCCAAAAAAACCTCAAAAAAAAACATCAAAAAACATCAAAAAAAACTTTAAAAACATCAAAAAAACTTTAAAAAACTTTTAAAAAACATGAAAAAACTTTAAAAACATCAAAAAATTTTAAAAAACATCAAAAAACTAAAGAAAACATCAAAAATCACAAACAATAAACAAAAAATCTCAGAAATATCATAGTCATAATGTTTCTATTGACCCTTCCACCATGTTTTTTTTTATTATTTTTTTGGGGGAATTTGATAAATTATTAAAAGTTTGTTTTGTGATTCCAATTACTTCCTGCTGTCATGTAATGAATATATGAAAACGTTTTTATGGGATATTTATGGATGAAGGCAATAAATCTTGTGTATAATTGGTGGGATATTGTAGAGTGGGGATATAGTCTTGTGTATTCAGTGGACAGAAGCTCCGGAGTTAAAAATAAAATTGGACATTTTATATCAATCAATAGTTTGATAATAAAAATTTGGGATTGCTGTGAAGTGGGGTCCACTTGGGTTGGGTGGTACTAAGACTGTTAAGTTTTTATAGTCTGCAAGGAAGGAATTTTATTTCTTTTGGAGCTTTAGGTTGTTTACTTTTGTCAAAAGGTATTTTTTTTTTTTTTTTTTTTTTTTTTTGTAGGGGCCTAAAATGGAGTTTGATATTTAGGGCCCCAAAATTTCCATTTTTCATGAAAAGGGGCCCCAAGAATTCCCTCTTGTTGTTTAGGCTTCTAGAATTTACTCTTGTTGTTTGGGCCCCAAGAATTCACTTGTTGTTGTTTGGGTCCCAAGAATTCACTTTGTTATTTGGGTCCCAAGAATTCACTTTTGTTGTTTGGGCCCTAAAAGCTCTTGTTGTTTGGGCCCCAAGAATTCACTTTTGTTGTTTGGGTCCCAAGAATTCACTTTGTTATTTGGGTCCCAAGAATTCACTTTTGTTGTTTGGGCCCTAAAAGCTCTTGTTGTTTGGGCCCCAAGAATTCACTTTGTTATTTGGGTCCCAAGAATTCACTCTTGTTGTTTGGGCCCTAAAAGCTCTTGTTGTTTGGGTCCCAATAATTCACTCTTCACTCTTTGTTTGGGCCCCAAGAATTCACTCTTGTTCTTTGGGCCCAAAAAGTTTTATTTTTTTGAAGGAGGACCTTTAAATTTCCTCATATACTCAGGGCCCCTAAATTTTTATACATAGGGCCCTACATTTCTTCTTATATTTGGGGCCCCAAATTTACTCTTATACTTAAGGGCCCCTAGTAAAAAGTTCATTTTTTAAATGAAAAGGAACTTTTTATAAAGTTTATAATTTTCTGAAAGAGGCCCCTGAAAATGTACTATGGCCCCAAGAATTAACTTAAAAACTCATTATATATATGTATATAATTTTTCCTGGAAAGGTGCCCCACAAAAATCTTGTCTGAATTATGAATCAAATTCTTCATTGACACAGTTGCCATTGCCAACAAGGGTCAAGTGCACCACATGACCTAGCAAATATCCCACATCGAAATCCCATTCACAAACAAATCTCGACACCATTAATCCAAACATCTATTTATTTTTTTATTACTCGCCATCAATTCTCCCTAGTGATAAAACCTTGAAACATAAACCTTGCACTCTCATTCTAATTAAAAATGACATTTCTTAATGACTAACACCTGTTGAAAAAAGGGGGTTTAAACCCTTTATTACCCCCTTCTTTTCTCCCTCTGCAAGATCCCATTACACATTCCTCACTAAAGTTTCATTGGCAACCATAAACGAAAACGCCATTGCGTTAATTACCACATTCACTCGCTAGGGCCGACCCTATACTCTGCTTCATATCATAAACCTTTATCTCCCCTTTCACATAAAAACAACATAGACGGTCTGTTTTTTCTCAAAAAAAAAAAAAAATTAATTTTTTCTCTCAAAATGAACAAAAAAAAATTTCGAAAAAAAAAAAAAATTTTGTTCGACATTTTGTTTTCCCTTTTACATAAAAACAACATAGACACGTCTGTTATTCTATAAAAAAAAAAATTTACCTAAAATGAAAATTTGAAAAAAAAATTTTTACGGAAAAAAAAAATTACGACATTTTGTTCGAATTTCGAATTTCGAAATTTTGCAATTTCCCGCTCAAATTTCACATAGCGCAACGAAGCCACGTGCGGGGAGTGAATGTTTTGAGGTGTGTGTCCCAGGGTCAGTTGCAACTGGATCCGTCGTGTCAGGTGGACTCTTGAACGGGTGTTCCCCCACCACAGACTGGAGTGGTGGGTCCGGTCCTTGCAAGGCATGTCGGGAGGGAAGTCAGTCGAGTGAAAGACCCGTTTCACCCTCCTCTGTCTCGCTCTTTCTTCCCATTTCTCGTTTCACGGGAACCGGGAGCGAACTCGCTCCGCATTTCAATGCTGTGACTCGGCTGAATTATAACTAGAATGTCCGCTGTTTGTTTTCAACCGCGGGGCGCTGCATCATCGCCATTAAAGGTAGGAAAATGTGCGGGGAAAGTGTGTGTGGTGTGACAGGAAATGATGGGCTAATTAAAGGTATGTTTGAGGGGTCATTGAATTTTTTTTTTATTATTATATTTGGGTTTCTTTAAGGTGAGTGAGTTTATTTTGGGGTTCTGGGGCCCTTATGGAGTATATTAAGGGGTCAAATGAGGTCGAAATGTTTGTTTTTTAATGTTATAACGTCATTTGTTGATTTTTAAAGTAATTTAAATGTGATTTTGGGGTTGGAAATGTCAAAGGCCTAATTCCCATAGAGAATTTACATTAAAAAAAATTTTAAAAAATAAACAGGTTATGGCGCTCTAGGTGTTAGCTCACCTTTAAGGAAAATGCAAAAATTAATAAAGGCGGACTTTGAGCTGGAAATTGAATCATTTGTATCATTTTTCTATTGAGATTCGATCCGGACATTGGTAAGGGATGTGTCAAATCACGTGATTTGATGCACAAACGCGGCCCCTGAATTTTTAAGTCCGCCGGAAGTTGTGGTCATTCGCTATTGTGTGCTCGGACAATTATTCAGTTTCCGTTGTGTTATTTTTTTTTTTTTTTTTTTTTTGGCGACCAAAAAAGGTGACCTTATTTTTTTTTTTTTATCTATTTTTTTTTGGTTAGGCCTAAATGAGTCTGACATTTTTGTATATCATTAATTCTCATGTCTCCCCCTTTTCTTTCTGTTTGAATGCATTGAGGAGGGGGGGGGGGGAGAAAAGGGAAAATAGGGGTGGGGAAAGGGACTTCCGGTGTTGGTGTTTGTCCAGGTGAAAGTGTATTGGAATGTCTACGTAATTTTTTTTTGTTTTGTTTTGTTACTGTTTCTTTTTAACCTAGTTTGGTTTGGAGGACCCAGGTGTGGTATTTTGTGTGTTAATTAATGCGTTTGAGATTGTAATGTGATATGTGAACTCTTTTAACCCGAGTGAAAAAAAATGTGGAGAATGTTAAATAGGAGTTTTTGAAGGAAAAAAACAATGTGATGATGAAATAGTTCTCGCAATGTACTATGGTTCTGGGAAGAATAGATGGAAGGTGCTTCTTTTTTTTTGTTTTGTTTTGTTTGTGTTTTTTTTATTTATTTGGTAACAATGGAGGGCAGGAGGGCGAATTAGTGAACAATGAAATTGAACAAATATGGTCCAGTTTTTTTTTATTATTTAATTATAATTATAATTTATTGTCTTTGTGATATAAAAAATGTTTGTTTTTTTTTGGGTGGGGGGGTGGGGGGTTTATTTTTTTGAGCGTTTTTCGACAGTTTTCAACATTGATTGAAATTTTTTATATGTTTATTGAGATTTATCGATATTTATCGACAATTTCATGACATTTATCAACATTTATCGACAATTTATTATTATTATTATTTATCATTATTATCATTTATTATGTCATTTTCAACAGTTATTGACAATTTTCATGACATTTTTCAATATTTTTTTTTCAATATTTATCGACATTTTTTAACATTTATCAGCATTTTTCGATATTTATCAGCATTTTTCGATATTTATCGACATTTTTCGATATTTATCGACATTTTTCGATATTTATCGACATTTTTCGATATTTATCGACATTTTTCGATATTTATCAGCATTTTTCGACATTTATCAGCATTTTTCGATATTTATCGACATTTTTCGATATTTATCGACATTTTTCGATATTTATCGACATTTTTCGATATTTATCGACATTTTTCGATATTTATCGACATTTTTCGATATTTATCGACATTTTTCGACATTTATCATCATTCTTCAACATTTATCGACAATTTTATGATATTTTCAACAGTTATCGACAATTTTCATGACATTTTTCAACATTTTTTTCAATATTTATCGACATTTTTCTACATTTATCAGCATTTTTCGACATTTTTCGATATTTATCGACATTTATCAACATTTTCATGACATTTTAAAAAATAGTTTTCGATATTTTTCCGACATTTTTGAACATTTATCAACATTTATCAACATTATCAACATTTTTCAACATTTATCGACATTTTCCAACTTTTTCGATATTTTTCCGACATTTTTGAACATTTATCAACATTTATCAACATTATCATCATTTTTCAACATTTTTCAACATTTATCGACATTTTCCAACTTTTTCGATATTTTTCCGACATTTTTGAACATTTATCAACATTTATCAACATTTATCAACATTTTTCAACATTTATCGACATTTTCCAACTTTTTTTAAACATAAAAACATTTAAAAAACCAAAATTTATTAAAAACGACTGTACCAGTCCATTTTTCATCTAAAAACCATCAAAAAAAACTCCACAATTTGTTATTCCCCTCAAAAAAAACCCCCACATTTCAGAAATATCTGCTCAAACTCCATTTATCACTTTAAAAAAACAATCCAAAAAAACACCATAACTTATATTTAAAATATGACGAATCCCTTCTAGCGACATTTTTTCCAACTTCAAAAAAATTTTTTTTCCTTTCACAAAAAAAAAAAAAAAAAAAACCAAACATTTATTTTGAAATAAATTCCCCTCTCATCTCTCATAATAAATTATCGAAAGGAATCCACTGCGATACGGTATTCCCGCCTGCCCGAGGGTCCCCGAACAGGTAGAAGCGTTGATTGAGCCGCGAAACGTTTTTTTCCCTGCATCCCCCCTACTCGAGCCAAATGGAACACACCGAGACTGGAGTTTTCGGTCGGGCCAATGGGCGGCCGAGCGCGCGAAAAGGCGCTCGAGAGCCTCAGGGAACCTCCTCGAACTTACCTTAACTTCAATCATGGCGGCTGAGTCCACGTAGCGTTGCTCAGGTGTTCGGATTCGTCTTCAAAGTGTCGCGAACCCGCGACAAAATGGTTCAGGTGAGTCAATCAAGGGGACGCGAGTTGAACTTAATTTTTTTTTTATTGTGTTGGGGGAATGTTGGGAAGGAATGGCGAGGGGGAGGGGACGCGAGTACCTGCAGTGTTTGGTATGTTTTAAAGTTTGCAAATTTAAAAAAAACAAAAAAAAAAA
>JH431071.1:20569-52923 GCA_000239455.1 Strigamia maritima
TGGTTTTGTTGAGTTTGGTGTTGTCATGACGATTTGAGATGCGTGGTGATGGAGATGATGAGTTTTCATGAAAAGGTTGCGGGTCGGTGGAGTAAATGCGAGGTCAGTTTAGGGCGTCGTTGAATCAGGAAGAGAATTAGAATGTTGGATCTTAGTGTGTTTTTTTTTTTTTGTTTTTTTTTTAATGTTGGGAAAATGTAAGGTAATTACGATTTATCGGTTTCAAAGATCAACTTTGACCGTAATTGATAAACTGGAGATAAAAATGAACACAAAACGTTATTTTTTTATCCGCAAATAGCAAAAATTAAACGTTGAAAAAAAAAAAAAAAACGTTGAAAATTAAAAATTGACGTTATAACCATCAAAGTCAACGTTTAAAACTTTAAAATTAACGTCAAAAACATCATAACTAACGTCAAAAACATCATAACTAACGTCAAAAACATCATAACTAACGTTAAAAACATCAAAACTAACGTCAAAAACAAAATTAACGTTAAAAACATTGAAATTAACGTTAAAAACATCAAAATCAACGTTAAAAACATCAAAATTAACGTTAAAAACATCAAAATTAACGTTAAAAACATCAAAAATTAACGTTAAAAACATCAAAATTAACGTTAAAAACATCAAAAGTAATGTTAAAAACTTAAAGATTGACTTCAAAAACTTAAAGATTGACGTTAAAATATCAAAATTAACGTTAAAAACATCAAAATTAACGTTAAAAACATCAAAAGTAATGTTAAAAACTTAAAGATTGACGTTAAAAACTTAAAGATTGACGTTAAAAACTTAAAGATTGACGTTAAAATATCAAAATTAACGTTAAAAACATCAAAATTAACGTTAAAAACTCAAAATCAATGTTTAAAATCCTAGAAACGTTAAAACATTAAAAGCAACGTTAAAACATTAAAATCAAACATTAAAATCAACGTTAAAACATCAAAATCAAACATTAAAATCAACGTTAAAACATTAAAATCAAACATTAAAATCAACGTTAAAACATTAAAATCAACGTTAAAACATTAAAATCAACGCTAAAATATTAAAATCAACGTTAAAACCTCAAAATATATCGTTTTCGTACATCCAAAATAACGGAAATTTTAATTTCTAACGTGAGGTCCTCGTTAAACATGAGTAACGTTTGTGGAATGGAATCATTTTTTTGTTTTTTTAAAATGAGTTGTCATGACAATTCATTTTTTGTATTTATTATTTTTATTTATTATTTTCACCTGAGAGAAAACCAGGTGAAGGTCAGGTCAGTGACTCGGGGCAACGTGACGTCATCAATGTTTCTTTTTTACTACGATTTTCAACATGACCGTTAAATGAATGGGACGTAAGTTTCATTCCGTTCGATTTGACCGGAAGTAGTTTAGGGAGCGGTCGCTCATGCGTGACGTCATTATTGTGCGAATGAATGGAGCGTAATTGGAGGATTCCTGGGAGATTTTTTTGTTGTTGATAGTGGAGTCAAGTTGAGGGTGGGATGCTGCGTTGCTATGATAACGAAACACCTGTTGTCTCTTGAGATATTGAACGAAACCATGTTGTGTTTAATTCGTTTTCGGATTGGTTGTTGTTGTTGTTGTTTTTTTTACAGTAAATTGTGTTGTTGTTGTTGTTTTATATTTATTTTATTTTTAGTTGATGTAAAAAAATTTGAGTTTTGAGTAAAAAATTTGAATTAAATTGTAATTTTACGGTTAAATTGTGTTTTTTTACGTTTTAAATGTATTTATAACGTTTTTTACGGATTAAATTTATTATAACGTTTATTACGGATTTTTTTTTTTTTTTTTATTTTTTTAATTTTGTTTATCGTGTTTTTTTTTTATATTTGAAATCCAATTTAACGCGTTTTAAATTCGTTTTAGCGTGTGTTTTTGCGCTTTAAATTCAATATAACGTTTTTTTTACGTTTTAAATACAATAATAGATACTTTGCGATTTTTAGTACGCAAAAAATTAAAATACGAAATTATAAAATTAAACGAAATTTTAATATGATTCCGTTTTAATTTTTTCGTTTTATTAATTTCGTAACGAAATACAAAAAAGATTTTGTATATTATTTCGTAAATACGACTTAATTTGCGCATTCAGTGCGCATGCGCACTGAATGAAATAACAACAGTATTCGTCAAATTTCGACGCCATTTCTCCCCCCCCCCCCCCGCTTCAGCTGCAATTTTGGCAAATTTGTGGCGATTTGATTATCTCAGGTTTGTTTATTAATCAGTCAAACACCTTATACAAACCACGAGCCAAATTCTTAGGCTTAATTTGTGATAAGGTGCTTGATTATGCTAGAAATTGCTGCCGCCGATTAAATGTCGTATATAATACGTTTCGTGACAAATTTCAACCTGTTATACGAAATTCAATTACGAAATTTTAAAAAAAAAAAAAAAAAATAATTAAAATATTTCGTTTTTTTTTATTTTCGTAATTTTTTGTACGAGAAATCGCAAAGTCTCTGATATAGCGTTTTTTTACGGATTAAATTCGTTTTGTTTTTTACGTTCTAAATTCAATATAACTCGTTTACTTATGATAAAATAGCAAAACTAGAGTAAAAACTTCATTTTAGATAGATTTTTAGTTTTTTTTACTTTAATGGGACAGTGTAGTCAGGGTTCATGTGATATAAAATGAAAGTAATACACAAATCATTAACAATACGCTAATTTCTATCCATTTATCATGAGTTTATTATTCGAACGAAACAAATCATTAACAATATGCTAATTTCTATCCATTTATCATGAGTTTATTAATTAAAACGAAACAAAAACAATTGCAACTATTTACTCGCTTATGGTTTTGTGGTGCGGTTACGCAGCAGCAGAAAAGGCTTTTAAAAGAACAGCAACAATGGAAATATAGAGGAGAATGACGGTTGAATCCAGTTTATGTTTTGATATTTTTCAATTGATGTCCCAAAAGGGCCCATGACCCATCATGTATACAGATTTCGACCATGTGACCAGTATGATTTACTTTTATTCATTTATTTCTAATTTAATACTCGACAAAAATGAAATTACGTTGTAACATTTCTACACACTTTTATCTCACGAACAACATATTTCATTTTCATTTCTGGGTACATTGTCCCTTTAACTACAAAACAATAATTTAAACAGAAAATATTCTTTATTTCATTATTCATAACGCTAAATTCAAAATCGACGTTTAAAACTTTCCTTTAATTCACTTTTAACGCGATGTTTTCAAATTAACCTAAAATAGACAGTTTGCGCTTTCACGAACGTAATTTTTTTAATTACGAATGTTCAATTACGAACATTCGTATTACGAACGTACGAGATTTATTTTCCAATTTGTTCGTACATAAATTGTTAATATGAATGCACTGCACATGCGCAGTGTGCACAAAACTTCGCACATGCGCATTGTTCTGCAATTTGAAGCGAGCGCGGCATCCATCTTGATTTTCATCGTCTCGTTGTATTTTCGGTAGGTGTTTAGTCATCCAGGTCAGTAATTTGTTTGCAACTAACTATTTTTGATACAAACATGTCATTAAACACACATAATTTACACATTTTCAACTGGAACATTTCAATCTTTGAGCAAGCCATGTTTCTCGTTCATTTGTTTATTTTGTTTCGTTCGTGTTTGATTGTTTGTGCAAGCGCAATCTGAAACAATTTTAATAATTACGAGACACGAAATAATTAATAAAAATGAATTTATTTCATATTTATTAATTATCTCGTGTCTCGTAATTAAATCTCGTTCGTGAAAGCGCAAACCGTCTAATGTTATTACCAAAAAAAAAAAAAAAAAAAAAAAAAAAATTATTATAACGAGAGAAAAAAATCATCCACTTGAATTTTCAAAATTCAAAAACAGAAAGAAAAAAAAAAAAAATTAGGATTTAAAACTAATTTTCTGCATCACCTTGCATCACATCACGCAACTTCGCGCACATTAAGATTAACTCTCCTCCAATTTCCCTTTCAAAACTCAAACTTCTTCTGCCAAGCTAAAACCCATGAAACTTCGTCCTTGATCCCGAATCAACACAAACAATTTTGCACAACTTCCTTCATTACATTATCAAATTCTTGCCCTTGAAAATCAATTGTCCTCAACACAACTTCTTACACAATCGTGCGCAGTTGCTCCAATTAGTTGACCACCTAAGTATACACTAAGCTTCTTAAAGTCATTACTAACCTTGACAGATAGACGGGCGTGGTTAGCGTGCACATTCCAATGCTCGCGAGACCGTAAAACACACGTTTAAAATTTTCCAGTGCGAAACTTTCTTATTTTTTTTTTTTTTTTTTTTTTTTTTTTTTTAATTTAATTTAAATAATTTAAAAAAAAAAATATTTAAAAGTTTTTTAAAAAAAAGTTACAATGACTCACACAATCATTTTTCTTACTATTTTTCCAGCTTCCAGACGGGGTGGAGTTGACCCTCAACGAGCTACAAGACATGGCCGCCAGACAGCAACAACAAATAGAAAACCAGCAACAGGTGGGTCATCTGATAATATCAACTACAGTAATAATAAAACCAAACAAAATAAAAGGCTAAACTCTATCCAACAATTCGTGGGCGAAACTGAAAAGTGAACTTTTTTGCATTGTACCGAAAGTATATATTGTGGTATCTTATTTTAATCCTCTAGTCGAGCCGAGTCGAAAAATCATCGTTTCGTAGCCAAAAAATGTGCGCAACAATACAAAAACCCAAATGTAAATCATTTTTTAAAATATTTTACGAGCGTTTTTGTTTGTTAACAATGGCACGCACATTTTTGGATTACGAAGCAATGATTATTCGACTCGGCACAACTAGAGGATTAAAATAAGATACCACAATATATACTTTCGGTACAATGCATAGGTCATTAACCAATGGGAGTTTTGTGCACGAATTGTTAAATAGAGTTTAAATCAAAAATACATTTGATAAACCCTACAAACCCCCATTGGAATGGAATACAGTCGTAAGATATTATCCAAAATGGTCAAAAACACAAAGACAAAAGCAACAGAAAGGAAAGAGGAGCAAAAAGAGAAGGACGTCAATGGAAAAACAGATAACCAGAGGACCCATTAGCTCCACCGCAGCGGAAAAACAAAAAGTTACAGTGCGTACTCGGGGGAGACCACAATAAGTCGAGAAGTCTGGACATGGATGTTTTTAGTCATATAAACAAAAATTTGGGGTTTGGTATTACCCACCAAAAACACACCAAGTCTATTAAAACAGACGCGTAACTCTATAATCCATAACGGATTGGCCGGTACCTTTCTACATACGCAGCGAATTTCTAGCACGAAATAGTTCGTGAGTCGTGACCGATCTATGAGAACAGGATAATTTGGATTGTTGACGCCATTTTGATGTTGTCATATAACATGTTTTTGTCATTTGATGATGAGATCATGCGACCCAACTTTGAAATACATTTTTGCGTGAAAAGGTCCCAGCAATCCGTTATGGACTATAGAGTTACGCGGACTATAATTACGATAACAAATCGTACCGTACTTCCTCGGAAACAATGGCATGCCGGTAAACACGAGTCTAACCAGTTTTTAACAAGTAGACAACTGGTCAATTTATAATCCAATGGACAAAATCCCGGAAAATTCGAATTATCCGGCACCCTGATCCGACTTGACATTATCCATCATGCCGTTCTTTCCGAGGGGAATGCGGTATCGCAAAAACTACGAAGTACGAACCACCAAGATTAACTCTCCTCCGGACCACTTTCACTTAACCTTGATGTCCAAGAAAAATAGATGTCCATAAACATCATATCCGGTCACATTAAGTGACCTAAGTGATTTTCTCCAAATGAAATTGAACGCAATTAGTAAATTTTACAAGGTCGCCTCGCCATAGATTTCGATCTCGGATAGATATAGAGAAAAGGAGAGCGCTATTATAATGAGATATTAAATTTAAGATTCCAAAGGGGGGACCAAGGATAAGTGAAATGATTTAATAATTAGGTACTCCCTTGTTCGTGACTCCCTTGTTTCCCCCCCACAAACATCTGTCATCTTTAGTGAGGTAATATAGGGGCAGGGGTAGGAGGGGGGGGGGGCTCTCTTTTTGTCAATAGAAACGCGTCCCTTGTTGGAAACACCATCTGGGACGCGCGGATGCTGCGGTTAATAAAAAGGATGAGGATGAAAAGATTGTCGGCTGATGGCGGGGGTGTTGATAGAGTTGTAGTTGTCGGGTAAATTGGATTTGCACGAGTAAATTTGATTGTGGGGGGTTGGGAGGTCTTTTTTTATTGTTGGCGGTTTAAAGGACGTTAATAGAAGAAGTTTATTGAGTGATGATGTAATTGCATGGCAGTTGGTTGTTTGAGGTTAGGTGGTTAATTGATCAATTAAGTGGGGAATTAAAGTTGGAATTGGGTTGGGAAAGGCGATTTTAAGGTTTTGTGGAGTTTGAATTGTTTGAGGATAATGATGCGTGGTGGCGAGAGGATGTCGTCATGATGGCGGTTTTGAAGGTTTTGTTTGATTATTTTCTTTATATTTCGGTTATTTTAATGAATTTTTTTTTTTTTTGGTTCATTTTATTACGTTTTAGTCCTTTTGGTCATTTATTGCGTTTTGGTCATTTTATTGCGTTTTTAGTTATTTTTATTGCGTTTTAGTTATTTTATTACGTTTTTAGTCTTTTTATTATGTTTTGGTCATTTTATTGCGTTTTTATTACGTTTTTAGTCCTCTTTGGTCATTTTATTCCGTTTTTAGTTATTTTTATTTACGTTTTTTAGTTATTTTTATTACGTTTTTAGTTATTTTTATTACGTTTTTAGTTATTTTTATTACGATTTTAGTCTTTTTTATTATGTTTTGGTCATTTTATTGCGTTTTTATTACGTTTTTAGTCCTCTTTGGTCATTTTATTGCGTTTTTAGTTATTTTTTGTTTTTTTTAATCACATTTTAAGTCATTTTAGACTCATTTTGAGTCATTTTAGTCATATTTTGATTTTTTAGTCATTTTAGTCACATTTTGATTTTTGAGTCATTTCAGTCACATTTTGAGTCATTTCAGTCAATTTTGAGTCATTCTAATCACATTTATTACTTTGTTTTTGTCGTTTTTGGTTATGTTGGTACTTACTTTACACTTTAATTTCATTTTTTCTCACTAAACGACACTTTTAAATTCTAATAAAAACCGCATTCACGTAATGCGCTGCCATCGTTCCACACATCAGACACAAATAATCACAACCAATTCGCTCCAAGCGGCGTTAATAACAGGATGAGTATCTAAAACATTAAATAAACACCTAAACTTCCCCCAAAATGAAACATTAACCAAAACACAACGCTTATTTCTAGATGTTAGTCGCGAAGGAACAACGACTCAAATTCCTCAAACAACAGGAATTACGTCACCATCAAATGGCGACGGAAAACGAACGTCTTCGTCGGCTGAGGGAAAAGGTGGAGGCGCAGGAGTTGAAACTGCGCAAATTGAGGGCACTCAGAGGACAAGTGGACCAGCAGAAAGCGAACAACAACAGCCTGTGTAATACTTGAATAAACAATGTAGCCGCCATTTTGATTTTGGATGACATTGTCAAAGATGGCCTCATTCGCATTATTTGAATTGAATTGATATTAAAGTTATTGTCTCTTTTGCAGCGTCCGAATTGGAGTCAATAAGGGCACTGTTCAACGAGAAGGAAAAGGAACTTTCGTTAGCGGTTGCTAAAGTTGACGAATTGACGCGTCAGTTGGAGGAATTGAGACGTGGACGCCTGGCGAATGGAAATACGGCCAATGTGCCTTCTCATGCCGATTTGGAGAAACTTCGTAGGGAATTAATGGTGAGGATTTGGTTTTAATGGTTGTTAGTTTTTTTTTTCAGGGTTTCAATTAAATTGCCATGTAATTTACATGTAGGTTTACTTGTAAATTTACTTGTAAATTTACTTGTAAACTTACTTGTAAATTATGAGGTTTTATGGGAATTTTCTATGAATTTCGTCGATTTAGATGGAAATTTATATGTAATACAATTTGGTTGGGAATTCACAAATAAATTTCACAATTTACTACTTAGTACTTGTACAATTTACGAGTTAATCTGCATGTAAAATGTAAATATTTTTATTTTATGATTTACTATCCAAATCATTTTATAACTTGCCATTTTCAAAATTTACATGTAAATTTAAATATAAATATAAATTGTGAAAGTTGTTGTGCTTTATCAACAAAATCGTCTTATTACTTGCAAATTTCACAATTTACATGTAAATTTACATAAAATTGTTGTAAATTTATATAAAATTGTTCAATTTACATGTAAATTTACATAAAATTGTTGTAAATTTATATAAAATTGTTCAATTTACATGTAAATTTACATAAAATTGTTGTAAATTTACATAAAATTGTTGTAAATTTACATAAAATTGTTTAATTTACATGTAAATTTACATAAAATTGTTTAATTTACATGTAAATTTACATAAAATTGTTCAATTTACATGTAAATTTACATAAAATTGTTGTAAATTTATATAAAATTGTTCAATTTACATGTAAATTTACATAAAATTGTTGTAAATTTACATAAAGTTGTTAACTTACATACATAAAATTGTACAATTTACATAATTGTACAATTTACATAATTGTACAATTTACATGTAAATTAAGGCGATTTAGTTTGAAATTCACATAAAACATCATAATGTACATGTAAAAAAACGATTTAGTTGGAAATTCACATAAAACTTCATAATGTACATGTAAAACGATTTAGTTGGAAATTCACACCACAGGCAAACCAGCATTATTAAATTGTCCATTTGTAATACTTCGCACACTCTTACATAACCCTTTATTAATTATCCTTCCATTCCAGTACCGAAACAAACTAAACGAAGCCCAGAGCGCCCAGCTCGCCCAGCAGCGTGAAGCGCTTTCTCGAGGCCAAGAAGAGATGCAACGTGTCGACCGCCGCATCGCCGAACTGCAACAACGTCTGCATCGCAAGCGGCTCCTCAACCACCAATTATCCAATCAAATCAACAGCGCCGCCTCCGCCAAGCAGACGTTGCACCCTCCCGTTGCACTCGTCGCCGCGCCGCTCGCACGAACACGTCCTCGGCCTCTGAGCGCCAACATCGCCGCTGTGGAACCCTTCAAACACACCCCCAAGGACCCACCGAGCGAAAAAACACCAAACTCCGTCCCCGTCCCCGTCCCCGGATCCGGATCCGGATCCGCTAACACGACGACGCAGGACGATCTGCATCCCAAACTCAGTGCCAGCAAGGGGGGCGACGAGCTCGCCGAATTTCACGCGTCCAAAGGGGACCCCAAGTACCAGACGCTGCCGATCAATACGCGGTTTAGCACTAAACCCGGCAAACAGGGCGAAGAGGTCAGTTTGGACGTCCCGAATGAGGAAAAGGGACCTCATGCGGTTGTTCATAGTATTCCTGCGTATACGCCGCCGAAGGGAGTCGCGACGACGCCGTTGGCCGGTCAGCAGTGGGCGACGGCGGCGGGGAAAGTGAGCAATTTGACGCCGAAGCCGTATGGGGTTGTTGGGAGTGGGAGTGGGAGTGGGGTGGCGCATAGTTCGCTCATACCGAGTCGGGTGCCGAGTACGACTGTGACGAGTATGGCTGTGGCGCCGAAGTATGTGCCTCCACCGCCGCCTGTTGGTAATGTGGCGTTTAGGGGGTTGCCGCATACGCCGCTCACTGCCCCAAACACTCCACAGGTAAATAAAATTGAAAATCAGGAATTGATTTTTTTTTTTTGTAAATTTATACGGAATTTTTGCTATTCATTTGTAAATTTACACAGGATTTTACTATTTGTGTAAATTTACACAGGATTTTAATATTTGTGTAAATTTACACAGGATTTTGCTATTTATGTGTAAATTTACACAGATTTTACTATTTGTGTAAATTTACACAGGATTTTACTACTTATGTGTAAATTTACACAGGATTTTACTATTTATGTGTACATTTACACAGATTTTACTATTTGTGTAAATTTACACAGGATTTTACTACTTATGTGTAAATTTACACAGGATTTTACTATTTATGTGTACATTTACAAAGGATTTTACTATTTTTGTGTACAAATTAACCATTTAGGCATTAATTTGAATGTAATTGTACTATTTGTGTAAATTTACATTAAATTCTACAATTTGGGTGTAAATTTAAACTAAATCAAATTTTACAATTTACCGTAGGTGTAAATCTACATCAAATTTTACCATTTGTGTAAATTTATACCTAATTCTACAATTTAGGTGTAAATCTACATTAAATTCCACAATTTAGGTGTAAATCTACATCAAATTTTACAATTTGTGTAAATTTATACCAAATTCTACAATTTAGGTGTAAATCTACGTTAAATTCCACAATTTAGGGTAAATCTACATCAAATTTTACAATTTGTGTAAATTTATACCAAATTCTACAATTTAGGTGTAAATCTACGTTAAATTCCACAATTTAGGTGTAAATCTACATCAAATTTTACAATTTGTGTAAATTTATACCAAATTCTACAATTTAGGTGTAAATCTACGTTAAATTCCACAATTTAGGGTAAATCTACATCAAATTTTACAATTTGTGTAAATTTATACCAAATTCTACAATTTAGGTGTAAATCTACGTTAAATTCCACAATTTAGGTGTAAATCTACATCAAATTTTACAATTTGTGTAAATTTATACCAAATTCTAATTTAGGTGTAAATCTACATCAAATTTTACAATTTATGTATCAATTTACGTCGCATTTTACAATTTGCTGATCAAATTTACATAAAAATGTTCTAAACTTTCAATCACAATTATTAATATCCATTTTTTTTTTTCTTCAATTTAATTCAGAAGCCCACGAGTCATTCCTCGCCCAGACCATCCCCAATCTACCAGACCTCATCAACACGCATCGCTCCCGTCACTCCCCACACACTGAGCGCAACCCCTCAAGGATTCCTCAAAGAAGTCGAAGACGACCCCATCGTCACATCCGCCGTAGCGAAAATCTCCACTTTACCGTCATGCCAAATCCTCACCGATATCAACAGCCCAACCGACCCCGAACAATCCAAGCCCATCCTCCCCCCCAAACCGACCCCCCCAACAAAACCCACCCCACCCCCGCGACAAATCCACTCGGACCGAACCAAAGTGGACACCTCGCCCGACGCCGTCGACTCGGCCCTCAGCATCCTCCGGGGCACCACCCAGAGCCCCACCAAGGGCCCCAACAAGGCCCCCAACGTCTTCAGGTACGGAGCCGTACGGAATCTAATGGGCAACGGAGCGACCTTCTTACGGAACGTCCGGACCGACGCGGAACCACATTCGGACGGAAGTAGCCTCGACTCGCAGCACGGGTCCGGCGATGACGTGGACAACGTGAAGAGATCGGAGTTGCCGATCAAAGCGAAGCCGTTGACCATTAAGAAGAATTCCGGGGTGGATCCGCCGAAACTCAAGATTTTGCCGTCGAATGGCGCTACGCCGGTTCCGTATCCGAGGAAGGCGTCGCCGCCTTTGGAGAATTCGGGGAGTGAGGAGAAAATGATGGCGCCGAATGTGCATGTTTCTATGAATAGGCGGATCGAGATGCCGCCGGCTTTTTTGTTTCCGGAGAATGAAGCGCCGCCAACCGATTTGAATTTGTGTTTGGTGGATGGCGGGGAATCGAAGACGGATATTCCGGATTTGGCGCAGTGTGTGAAGGTTGATGTTAGTAAGGTGCGGTTGGCGAGCGATGCGGGACCGAAGGATTGTTTTGGGGATAATGTGACTGTTATTCATATTATGGATAGTAGTGAACAGGCGACTGATGTTAATGAGGAGGCGAGTGAGGAGAATAATAAGAAGAAAGTTGATGTGCTGCATGTGAATGTCGCCGAAACCATCGAAATATGTAATATTTTTTTTTTTTATTTATTGATATTTTAGGTGTTTTTTGAATTTTGTTTGACGTTTTTATCAATTTATTTTGACAATTTTTGACGTTTTTCAATTATTTTGACAATTTTTGACGTTTTTCAATTTATTCAGACAATTTTTGACGTTTTTCAATTTATTCAGACAATTTTTGACGTTTTTCAATTTATTCAGACAATTTTTGACGTTTTTTCAATTTATTCAGACAATTTTTTGACGTTTTTTTCAATTTTATTCAGACAATTTTTGACGTTTTTTTAATTTTAAAATTTTTACAATTTTTACAAATTTGGACGTTTTTCCAATTTTACAATTTTACAATTTTACAAATTTGGACGTTTTTCCAATTTTAAAATTTTACAATTTTACAAATTTGGACGTTTTTCCAATTTTAAAATTTTCCAATCTTACAAATTTGGACGTTTTTCCAATTTTAAAATTTTACAATTTTACAAATTTGGACGTTTTTCAATTTATTTTGGCAATTTGGGACGTTTTTCAGTTTATTCTGACAGTTTTTGACGTTTTTTTCAATTTTTTGACGTATTTTGACTTTGGTTTTTATTGCTTTTTTTTCATATTTTAACGTTTTTACGTTCTTCTTACTTTTTCCAATTTATTTTGACATTTTTTCAATTTCTTTAGGTGAAGAGTCGCCATTAGCGAGCAGTCCAGAAGGCAGCAACGACAGCCAACCATTAACCATCTCCCGTTTATCCAACAGCAAAGCCTACAAAGGCAACCTCAAATCAAAGGAAAAAACACGAATCGCCCGGCGAGTGAGTTTCGACCCACTAGCTCTACTTCTGGACGCATCTCTCGAAGGCGAATTAGAATTAGTCAAGAAAACCGCTCGAGAAGTCCCCAACCCGAGCGCCGCTAACGACGAAGGAATAACGGCGCTACACAACGCAATCTGCGCCGGCCATTACGAAATCATCAAATTCCTCGTCGAATACGGATGCGACGTGAATGCGCAGGACAGCGACGGATGGTAAAAACAAATGAAAAATCCCATTAACTAATAAAATTAATAAAAACAATTCATTTCAGGACCCCCCTGCACTGTGCAGCATCCTGCAACAATCTCCCAATGGTGAAATTTCTAGTGGAACATGGCGCCTGCATTTTCGCTACGACGCTAAGCGATCACGAAACGGCGGCGGAAAAGTGCGAGGAAGACGAAGAGGGCTTCGATGGATGTTCAGAATATTTATATAGTAAGAATGAGATAATATAAATTTATATTCTGAATTCCTTCTATTATTAAATCTTAACAATAGGTGCGTTCATTCCTAAAAAGAAAAGTCACTTATTTGCCTGAAATGACTTTTAAACGGCAAACATGACGTAATTTGCGTCATAGTTGCCTTATAGAAGTGACTAAAGTGACTTTAGAGAAAAGGCCTTATAGAATTTGCCTTATAGAAGAGTCACTTCTTTTTACTGCACAGTACATGCTCAGTGCTTAGAAAAATTGCTTTAGTGGCAGCCATCTTGGATTAGATTAGATCGTTGACGTTTCTCAACTTCAAACTGAAGTTTTAGCTAATAAAACCTGCCAATTCTGTAAGTGGGGTACTTCATTAAACAACATCTTTCCGATTCCTTGGGAAATCAGCATGAAAATAGGTAAGAGCTGCGAAAAATGACGACAAATCGGGTGTACGGACATCACCGAACATTGTAGCTGCGGAACACGCACTTACGTCGGCCAGGATGTTCGCTGATAACCGTCCAAATAGTTTGTCATTTATTTTTCACAACTTTATCTGTTTTCTAGCAGATTCTCATGCAATATATTAGCCAGTTATAGCCAAGATGTAATAGACAATTTATCAACTATACTCTATTTATTATTTCGTGCGCGAAACTCCCATTGGTTAATGACCTATATTGTACTGAAAGTATATATTGTGGCATCTTATTTTAATCCTTTAGTCGATCCGAGTTAAAAAATCATTGTTTCATAGCCAAAAAATGTGTGCAACAATACAAAAACCCAAATGTAAATAATTTTTAAAAATATTTTACAAGCATTTTCATTTGTTAACAATGGCACGCACATTTTTGGACTACAAAACAATGATTTTTCGATTCGGCTCAACTAGAGGATTAAAATAAGATGCCACAATATATACTTTCGATACAACATAGGTTATTAACCAATGGGAGTTTCGCGTACGAAATGATAAATAGAGTTATAGATCTAATTTTTATTCTACAGTTGAAGCAATAAAAATACAAATGGAAATGCACGAACAAATTTAAAGTGTGTTTATTGAGAAGTCACTTTTCCATAACGCAGATAAGGAGAAGTGACTTTTCCTTTTCAGGAATGAATGCATCTAATGTGTTTGAGAATAAAAGTCAGTTATAACTCCAAATTCATAGAGTAAACATCTCTCTTTTTAGGTATACAAGAGAAATTGGGAATTTTAAACAACGGCGAAGTGTTCGCATTGTACGATTACGAGGCACAGAATGCGGACGAGTTGGGATTCGTTGATAGAGACATGTTGGTGGCACTGAGGAAGGGCGACGAGTTCGAACGCGAGTGGTGGTGGTCGCGATTAGAGAATAAAGAAGGTTACATTCCCAGGAATTTACTCGGGGTATTTATAAAAAGTGATTTTATGGTACTTTTTCGTTTTTTTTATTAAAAAATTTGTTTTTGTTTGTTTTGTTGTTTTTTTCAGTTGTATCCACGAGTTATACCGAACAGAGACCGCGATAATCCTTAATTTATTAGGGAATTGGAATGTTTAATTTGATTATTATTGTTTTTTTTTGTATTAAATACTAGAAACAATGACTATTTGTCATTCCAGCCACGATTTCTTCTTTTTTTGTTTTTTTTTGTTTTTTTTTTAAAAAAAAACAATAAATAAAAAGATGAAAAAAGTTTGATCCATCCACAACCACAAAATATATTTTTGTATATTTAAAAAATATAACAAACAAAATGGTTTTCTCTTCACGTTTCGAGACTAGCTCAAGAATCCAATATTTTACTGGGAATTTTTACTACTACAAACAATAATAAACATGCATTTGTTGAAATAATAAAAAAAATAAACAAAAATGTAATAACCATTTTACTCCCTTAGACCACACGTGCCTTGTTAGGCGTTTTATGTGTAAATAAATGTAAAATGTTATATTTTGCAAATACTCAGTTACAAATATTTCCTTAATAATTATAAATATGTATAAAATTGATTTTAATTCTAATTTTTTTTTTTTTTTTTTAAATAATGCAAAAACTGAGTTATATTTGCATAATAAAAGGAAAGAAAGAAGAGAAAAAAATGTACAAAATGTGCAATAAGTGGATTTTTATTTGTAACTAGCTTCTAATAAAAAGCATTTATTGATTAAGTATATAATATCTAATTGATAAATTTGTTTAAAATGACAACATTTGTAAATACAATTTTTTTTTTTTTCTCCAATTTTTTTGAAGCGGAAGATTTAAAAAACAAATTTTTTTTTTTTTTTAACTGAATTGATAAAATTTGAAATTTTTTCCAAAACGTTTTTTGTACTTTCTTTTTTTAAAGTAGCTGCACGAGTGAATAACAAATACTAAAACAGTTTTTGGTAATTTTTTTTTTTGTTGTTGTTGTTGTTGTTTTTGGTTTTTTTTTTTTTGTCAACAGAGAATACGTCGTGGTTTCAACTAGAACCTAATAACTTGTAGCTGCACAGAGAAGTATTATCTTCATTTTATACTTGATGATCCTCTTCTTTTAATAAGTGTAGTGAAGTGTTAGATGCCCAATTTAAGGTTCGACTGATGGAACTACGACGACGTCTACCACCCTAAAATAAAGTAATATGTTCAGTTGTAACACCACAAGCGCTGGTGTGATTGTCGAAATAAGCTTGTAACAATGAATTTTTTTACTCGGTAGAAATCACGAGTGCATCAAAAATTGCGAACTGAATAAATCACGAGTGCCCGCTGGGCACGAGTGGTTTATTCTGGTCGCAATTTTTAGATGCACGAGTGGTTTTACCAATGAGTAACAAAATGAATGGTTGCAGGCTGTTTCGACAATCACTAGCGCGAGTGGTATTCGGGAAGAGAATCTAATGAGAAAAACTACAACAACATCAAATCTATATCTATATTTCTCAAAGGACTTCACGAGATTTTGGAAGATTCTACCGGGTTTCATGGGATTCTACGAGATTTCGCGAGATTTCACAGAATTCCACAAAATTTTACGAGATTTCACGAGATTCACGGGTTTTTAACAAAATACCCGACCGAATGTAAATCCTGTAGAATCACGTAAAATCTCGCGAAATCTCGTAAAATCTCGCGAAATCTTGTGGAATCTTGTAAAATCCCGTGAAACATCACGCCTTCGCCATTTTGGGATTGTGGTGAAGTGACTCGCTCTGCCAGCTAATTGTTTCAGAAGTGGATAAAACATAAATTTATTTTCGGATATTTTGCATGGTGCTCAATAATCAAAACAATAGGCGCGCCGACCAATGAGATTAGACCAAAAATTCGAACTCAACGAATCCACGCGTACACTCTCGTCGATAGTTTTCACGAGTTAGATTCTCATCTATAAAATATCTGACGTCGTAAACCCTTATACACCCGTATATCACTTTATGGGTATTTTTATCTACCCGCTCGCGAAACGAGAATCCCGAAGCTCCGACCCAAGACGGGTGATTAACAGTTATGAATGTATCTAAATCTTGCAGACCTAAGGGTTGACTATAGAAGGATCCGTCGGGCCAAGTCACTTCTAATCTGATATTGAAAAACAAAAAATTATAAGAAAATATAGGCTTCCCTGCAACGTCTAGTGACAATACCTGACTGGTACATCAGTTCCTAAACCAAAATGAGCGACCGGTTCCATCTGCGACAAATATCCAGACCCTGCATCGATTATTCGTAAATGAGGACCCAAATTGGCAGTGTGTAACTCCACTCGAGCACCACGTGCTGGAGCTCCGAATTGTGTCACTGGCATCACACGAAGAAAACAATTTTTAATCCCCTGAAAATTTGAAAAAAAATTCAAAAATTCGGAAAAAAAATTCAAAAATTCGGAAAAAAAATTCAAAAATTCGGAAAAAAAATTCAAAAATTCGGAAAAAAAATTCAAAAATTCGGAAAAAAAATTCAAAAATTCGAGAAAAAAAATTCAAAAATTCGAGAAAAAAAATTCAAAAATTCGAGAAAAAAAATTCAAAAATTCTGAAAAAAATTCAAAAAGTTCCAAAAAATTCAAAAAGTTCCAAAAAATTCAAAAAAAATCAAAAAATTCAAAAAAAAATCAAAAAAACAAAAAAAAATCAAAAATTTCGAAATATTCGGGGGAAAAAAATCGGAAAACTTGTAAAATTTCGAAACATTTCAAAATTTTCGAACAATCTTTACCTGCGTTGCATTGTAAATAGTCAGTGGTTGTTTTGCCCATTCGCCGTGAGACATCACCAACTCCAGTCGTCCATCACCATTAATATCGGCCACAACACCCCCAGTACCCATCCCATACTCCTCCTCAGCATCGCCGATGTCCAATTGAGTGACCAGTGGGTTCTCGCCCAATCGAGCCGTACAAACTCGAAACAGTTTGTTACAAAAAGGGCCGTCGCAAGCGCTGGTGTTGAACACGATCTCCAAGTTGCTGTCGTTGTCGAAATCGCCGATGAGCAGCGATCGGATCGGACAGGGGCGTGAAAACACTTCGGGGGCCACGTCTTCGAATCGGATCACTCCGTTGCGAGTACGTTGGACGAACATCCGTTGAGGCCCGTTCCAGTTACCCCATACGATGTCCACTTTGCCGTCGCCGTCTAAATCGGCCAATGCGATGCCGCGGCCGTGTTCTTGTGGGTCGTCGACGCCTGTGGTCAAAAAGAAAAGGTAAATTTGATTTGTTTTTTTTTGGGGGGGGGGGGGTTTGTTTGTTGTTTTGGTACCAGATTGGGCGCTGACGTCAGTGAAAGTTCCATCAGCGTTGTTTTTGTATAGAAAATTCGAACCTTTTTCGTTATTGCAGAAGATGTCGAGTCGGCCGTCCAGGCTGAGGATTGGGCCAACCGCCACTCCACGACCTCCTGCAAGGTTAGGAAAAGAAAAGTCAAAATTCTATCTAAAAATAACACGATCCGGATCAAAAAGAGGGACCTTTTAGAGCAAATATAAGAAATATACTTGTCGGGCCCCCAAAAAGTCGAATAGAAAATGTTGGGCCCCCAAAAAGACGGATATAAAATGTTGGGCCCCAAAAACTAAGAATATAAGATGTTGGGCCCCCAAAAAGACAAACTAAGAATATTAAATGTTGGGCCCCAAAAACTAAGAATATAAAATGTTGGACCCCCAAAAAGACAAACTAAGAATATGAAATGTTGGGCCCCAAAAACTAAGAATATAAAATGTTGGGCCCCAAAAACTAAGAATATAAAATGTTGGGCCCCAAAAACTAAGAATATAAAATGTTGGGCCCCAAAAACTAAGAATTTAAGATGTTGGGCCCCAAAAACTAAAAAATTAAGAATATAAGATGTTGGGTCCCAAAAACTAAGTTGGGCCCCAAAAATTAAAAATAAAGTGTTGGGCCCCAAAAGGTAAAAATAATATTTTCGGGCCCAACAAAAATAAAAATGATATTTTAGGGCCCCAAAAATAAAAATGATGTTTAGGAGTCCTAAAAGTAAAGAATCAAATTTTGGGCCCCAAAAAGAAAATTTTGATTTTTGGAGCCCCTAAAAACGAGAATGTAATGTTGGAGTCTTATTGGGGCCCGGGTAATCTCTAATATCACCTCTGATCCGGATCGGGTATCTAAAAATAGCATTTCCTTCTAATAACAACCTGTGAATTTTTCCACTCCAGCTTCTCGTGCCACATTCTTCAACGCAACAATGCCTTTTGGTACATCGCTTCTCGATTCGTCCATTTCGATTAATTCATGGGGCGCCACATTCCCCTTCGCATAATTCGCTACATAAAACGAAAACTTTCCCGTACCAGACCGATCGATGCACGCGACCGATCGCCCAGCATACAACGTAGCTACGTGTCTATTAATAGGATCCGCTAACAAATCTTCATATCTCCCATTCCGAAACTTAAACAATTTATCGCTATAAGTCGAGCGCCCAGAAAATGCCTGATTCGAATTAACGACATAAATCTCTTCTCGACCGTCGCCATCGATATCCGCTGCCGCGACTCCCACCGCTGAGCCCATGGAGTCGCGCAGCTCGTAGTATGGTGATGCCGGATCATCCACAGCCAGATTATAAAGTTGTTGCGTTTCACGGTCCCATTTGAGCAATAAATTGGCACAACTGTACCTGTTTTTTAAAAAAGATTTTTTTTCAATTTTTTTTTTAACAAAATTTTTTGTTTTTCGTTACCCAGCAACGAGCAACTCGAATTCGCCGTCGTTGTCTACGTCGGTGCTGGCGATTCCGTAGTTGTGTCTTCGAGGGTTGCTGTGTGGATTGTCTCTGTTATTGGATTAAATTTTTGGTTAATTTTTGGGTTTGTTGGGTTGGATTTTTTGGTTTTTGCCTGAAAACTTCATCCGTGATATCTTGAAACATCACTAAAAAGAAAAATAAACAAAAAATAAGGAAAAAGGCGAAAGACAGCTTCACTGCTGCACCCGTCGTATCCAAAAATGGAGTAATCATCGACCGGGCGCTCCGGTTTTTATTTCATTATTAAAATATTCGTTTTTTTAATGGAAATAATATTTTTTTAAAGAAATCACTCAATCAGTCATTGTTTTATAACATTAAGTTTAATTTTTTCAATCTCACTCTGCATCCAGCATCCTAAGCATCATTTCCGGTTTATTACCGCCATTTTTAAATAGGTACTACAGCGGAAGAATGAACTATTTCTATTTTAATAAAACAAAAGAAAAAAAATCATAAATGACTCATATAACATCATATTAACTCACAAATACATTTATTTCATAAAAATACAAAACAAAATATAAATAACTACGGTATTTTATTTGAGCCATCACAAAAAAATTAAATTACAAACTAACAACAACAACAAAATAAAACACTTGAGTGGGTCATGCATTTATTTATTCTTATTGGCCAAACTATGCAATAAAAAAAATCATTCAGACATTTTTCCGTTCTATTGTCAGGTCATTCACTTTAGTTTCCCTTTTACAATCAGTGAACCGAAACCATTGCATCCCTTCGCATTGTGTAGTGTCATTTTGCTCGAGATGTACACGAAGCAGTGTGAAAAATCTCCCATGCCAATTATTATGTCAGTTTCAAGATTCCAACAAACTTGGCCATCTTGTGTATCATGGCTGTCACGTGCCCATCTTTCACTGGCTCTGATCTGTCTGATTCTGCAATTAGCATCCACTTGCCTTTCAGGAACACCAGTCATCAATCTCACTGTGCCCTTTCTGTTTGTAACTGCTGGTTTCACTTCAGTTGTTGTCCATTCCTGTACTCCTAGTACTCAGGCAGCAATTTCAGTCTCTGTTTTACATGGTGTGTCTAGTTTGGGTGCTTTTTCTGCACTTGTTGCACCTATTTTGGGTGTCAGAAATGCAGCAATTGTGAACAGAGGTAAAAGAAAATTTCAAAAATTGTTTTTTTTTTATTTTAATAATTTTTTTTTTAGGTTTGGAAGTGTCTGGTACTGAAATTGTTTTTGTTTTGTTGGCTTTTATTACATTATCTGCAGGAATTTTGTCATTGTTGATTTGTGTTCACGATTGGAAATTTTCTTCTCAGGTTTGGTAAAAATTATATTTTGTATTTTGTATTTATTAAATGTTTTTTTTTTTTTAATTTTGAAATAGGTTGTTGACGAATGCAACTCATGCAGAAATATAATTGATACAAGTCATGAAAATTTAGTCAATGTGAGTCGCTTGTATGAGAAGCCAATACATCAACCAACAATGCCACCTGTGATTCACCAATACGAAACTCTAAAACTGAAAACTGATAATTTCAGCGAATGTTAAATTTTTTAGAAAACAATATTTAGGCATTTTATTCCATAATGTATCATCACTAATCGGTTTATATTAAAAATAGTATTTCAAAATATAAATAAATTTCTCATTATTCATTCTAATCTACCGTACACATAACTTCCGGTATATCACGATCCCTTGCGTCAAAATCAAAAAGCACAACAAACAAGACTGTACTAAATGGCGGCCGCTGTAGTCGAATCTCGTCCAGTTGCGGTAGACGGTGCCCGTGAAAAAGCATTGCAAGACTATAGAAAGAAACTCCTGGAACATAAAGATGTCGAGAGTAAACTCAAAAACAGTAAGTGATAATTTGAAACAATTTTTTTTGTTGAAAAATTTAAATAAAAATTTTGATTTTTGCTTCGTCATCACAGTGCGGGAGCAACTTAAAGAATTGACGAAGCAGTACGACAAATCCGAGAACGATTTAAAAGCGCTTCAAAGTGTCGGACAAGTAAATATATGCAAAAAAAATTAAAAATACAAAATAAATATTAATTTTTTTTTCTCATTTTAGATCGTCGGCGAAATCCTAAAACAATTAACCGAAGAAAAATGTGCGAAAAAAAAGCAAATTAATTAATTTGAATGCTAATTTTAATTTTTTTACTCTCGAATTGTAGTCATCGTTAAAGCCACTAATGGACCCCGATATGTCGTTGGATGTCGTCGCCAATTGGATAAAACCAAATTAAAATCGGGAACTCGAGTTGCTCTTGATATGACAACACTTACCATCATGAGGTTATGTTATAATGACACAAAAAAAATGCAAATTTTTAATTAATTATTTATTTTTTAGATATTTACCACGTGAAGTGGACCCATTGGTTTACAATATGTCGCACGAGGACCCTGGAAACGTCACTTATTCCATGATCGGCGGTCTAACGGAACAAATTCGCGAATTGCGAGAAGTGATCGAATTGCCGTTGATGAATCCCGAGTTATTCCAACGTGTTGGGATTACTCCACCTAAAGGATGTTTATTGTACGGTCCACCAGGCACCGGGAAAACATTATTAGCACGCGCAGTTGCGAGTCAATTGGATTGTAATTTTTTAAAAGTAATTTTTCTGTTGTTGAAATATCGATTTTTCGTTTTGTTTGATCATTTTGTTCGATTTTAGGTCGTGTCCAGTGCTATTGTGGACAAATACATCGGTGAAAGTGCCCGGTTAATCCGTGAAATGTTTAATTTCGCTCGTGATCATCAACCGTGTATTATTTTTATGGACGAAATTGATGCTATTGGTAATTTAATCGATTTTTTTAAAAATTTTTATCGATATTTATCGATAATAATTTGTTGTTTTTTTCGTAGGTGGGCGACGATTTTCCGAAGGTACTTCGGCGGATCGTGAAATTCAGCGAACTCTGATGGAATTATTGAACCAAATGGACGGTTTTGATTCTTTGGGTCAAGTTAAGATGATAATGGCGACTAATCGTCCGGATACACTGGATCCGGCTTTGTTGCGACCCGGGCGACTCGATCGAAAAATCGAAATTCCGTTACCGAACGAACAAGCGCGGCTGGATATTATGAAAATTCATGCGGCACCGATAACAAAACACGGGGAAATTGGTAATTTGACTTAAAAACGAAATTATTATTTATTTATTTTTTTACTTTTTCGATTTTTTTGATTTTTTTTTTTTTGTGACTTTTTTGATTTTATTTGTAACTTTTTGATTTTATTTGTAACTTTTTGATTTTATTTCTGACTTTTTTGATTTTATTTGTGACTTTTTTGATTTTTTTGTGACTTTTTTGATTTTTTGTGACTTTTTTGATTTTATTTGTGACTTTTTTTGATTTTTTTGTGACTTTTTTGATTTTTTTGTGACTTTTTTGATTTTATTTCTGACTTTTTTCATTTTTTTGTGACATTTGATTTTTTTTGTGCAGATTATGAAGCAATTGTGAAGCTTTCTGATGGGTTCAATGGCGCTGATTTGCGTAATGTGTGCACTGAAGCTGGTAATTTGAATTTTTGATGAGATTTTTGAGGATTTTATTAATTATTAATTTTTTGTTTTGTTTTAGGTATGTTTGCGATTCGAGCAGAACGTGAATATGTAATTGAAGAAGATTTTATGAAGGCTGTTCGTAAAGTGGCGGATAATAAACGTCTGGAATCGAAACTTGATTACAAACCTATTTAAGAGATTTAACACGATTCTTTTTTTAAGATATAATGTAGGAAATGTGGAATAAAGTTTTGGCGTTTGCATAGGATTTATTTATTGGAATAGCGTATCAATAATTGAATCACTGTAAACAAAACATCGAATTCATTGCTATTGTGGTTGTGAGAT
Source organism: Strigamia maritima (assembly GCA_000239455.1). Classification (NCBI taxonomy): domain Eukaryota; kingdom Metazoa; phylum Arthropoda; class Chilopoda; order Geophilomorpha; family Linotaeniidae; genus Strigamia; species Strigamia maritima. The sequence continues at coordinate 43,931 of JH431071.1, forward strand.
TTTTGAAAATAATTTGACAACAAAAATAATTTTGATGATTTGTAATGACTTTTTGGGTGTAAAACAATTGATTTTGATGACTTTTGATTTTGGGACATAAAAAGCATAATTTTGATGATTTTTTAGTGATTTTGGGACATGAAAAGCATAATTTTGATGATTTTTAATGATTTTTAATGTATTTTAAAGATTTTTAATGATTTTTAATGATTTTTAATGCTTTTTAATAAATTTTAATAATTTTTAATGATTTTTTAATGATTTTTAATGATTTTTAATATAAAAAAACCCGATTTTAAGGATTTTAAGGTTTTTCGGCCATATAAACCTGATTTTGATGACATTTAAATGACTTTTGGGGTCTGGGCGTAAAAAAAACATAATTCTGATGATTTTAGACCAAATATAACTGATTTTAAATAAATTCTGCATCCAGCTTGCCAAACAATTCAACTTTAAAAAAATCTACAATTACATAAAACAATTCAAAATTTGCGCCTATCGAAATCCAGATTGACCTGGTGAGAGAAATTAACCCTTTAATAAATAAAAAAAAAACACTTTACGGCGCACCACGAGTATACCATTTGTACACAGTACTTGTCCACACAATGTGCGACTACTTCAACCTCCAACACGAATCAAGCGACGAAAACGACGAAAACGACGAAAACGACGAGCGACATTAAACCCGACACCAACCTCATCGTGAACTCCTACCAAATGACAGACAACGAATACGGACCCACCAAACAACAACTCAACACCAAACCCCAACTAAAAAGAGACATTTCCACCTTAGACCTGTATGAGAAATCGAACGAAACACGATTGAAAAAGTTCAAAATCAACGACGACGACTCGAACAAATTGAACTCGGTCAGCGAAGCTGCGCACAAACCGCAGAAATTCGCGCGCAAAAATCTGCTCGGCCACAACAGTTGCGTCAATAAGGTGGAATGGTCGTCGACTAATTTATTGTTATCAGCTTCGATGGACAAAAGTATGAAAATTTGGGATCCGTTTCAAGAGAAATTGCTCGCTACATTGAATGTTCACGAGGGGGCGGTGCGCGATGCATCGTGGAATGCGGAGGGTACTCGAGTGCTGAGTGGGAGTTATGATAAAAATGCGTTGATTAGTGATGTGAGGAGTGAGACAGTTGTTAGTCGATTTATTCATGAGAATTTCGTTACTGCGGTTAAATGGAAACCTGAGGATGGAAATGTTTTCTTGACGGGTTCGCAGAAGGTTGTTAATGCCTGGGATTTGAGGAGTGATGCGAAGCCGGTCAGGATTTATCCGTTTAAGCATGGACAGGTTTGTTTTTTGGTTTTTTTTTTTTTTTGGTTTGAGTTTATGATGTTTTTTGGTTTTTTGGTTTTTTGTTTTTTTAGGTTTTGGATTTGGCGTTTCTTCAAGATGGAAGCGAGTTTTTGTGTTCTTCGGATTTTGTGGCGCATGATTCGGCGGATAAGACGATTATAGCGTGGGATTTTAAGTCGTCGGCGATGTTGTCGAATCAAATTTATAATGTGAGTGAAATACAGTCGAATTTGAATTGTGTGGGATCGTGCAATTTGTGTATTTTTATATTCGTTATTTTCACAGAAATTCCAAGATAATTACAATAATAATTTTTATTTATTTTAAATTTTTATGTTTATTAATTACCTACTTGCACAGGCTTGTTGCATTGATATTATTACATATTCGTCCGCATTAATATCAACAATTTTAAACGGCAAATATTCATCCAATCCAAACAATGATAAAACCATAAACGTGCATATGTAAGTCTATGATAAAACATCGGCCATTTGCTTCAATTTATCCATACCATAACGTCTGTAAATTTCTATTTCTTTGTTCTAATGGACCTTTAGAATCTTTAGAATTGTCTAGCCAAGTTTCAATTGCAGAAAGATTTGAAATTAAAATCTTTTCAAACAATTCAACAATTCAACATCCAAAAATTTTTCTGACAGCAAAAAATATGTTTACAGGGAAATCTTTGCATATAGTTGATAATGAAGCAAAAACTGAACTGAATAGATATCTAATTGTTTATACTTTCATTGAGCTCTTTAGCGATTAATGTTGCAACATTTTTCGGAACACACTCATAGACCTTAGAAATTGTACATATTGTCAATTTTGCTATCTCCTGTTGTTGTGTGAAACTGCTTCTTAACCTTCCAAGAGCCAATGATTCTAATGAACATGGCAAACCAATAATGTATATATACATTTGTATAATTGCATAAAGCTGTTGTATGGTAGCGCTTTAGCACTAGTTGTTGTGATCGGCACTAGATGTCGCTTATATTTAATAATTTCAAAAAATTTCACTCTGATCTCGATAAAATTTTTATTAATTTTATCAAAAATTACACAAAACTCGTCTAGTTCATCTATATTTAATGCAATAAAACTATTTGCAAGATTTAAAACATGCTAAATAAGTTATCTACAAAACATCTCATTTTCCAGTAGAGTTTTGAACAAAAATTTATATATTCAAAACTTTACTGGAATTTGTATCTAAACTGAAACTTCAAAATTACCGTTTTTACTTCCTGCCACAAATGGTGGTGGCGCTCTAAACCGAAGCGCTTTAATTAATTGCAGGGCAGCTGCCCAAAATTTAACATGGAAAGATTCAGGGGCTGAATTTTGCAAGCCTTGTACTTTGTAGAATTTTTAACTAAAATTTTTTAAATTTATACTATAAAATTCTTTATTATGAACAGTACAAAGTAGCCAAGCATCAGAATTTTTAAAAAATTTTTAAGGAAAATTTCCTATACCAATGTGGTGATAGTATACATTTGTATACATCATTGGCTCTTGGAAGGTTAATCCGCACATAAAATTTGGCATGATGACCACGATGCCAAAAACGAAACGACATATTAAATTCATTTAATGATGACTTTCGTTTTACTAGCTAATTGCCTTGATTTTTTGGTTCAGAGACTCCCGTCAATTATTAGTTGTGACACCCAAATTGGAAGGAATGTGTGTCTCAGTGTTGCCAACTCTAAAATCTGGATTTCGCTTTGGTAACCTCTAAATTCTGCTAAAATCCGCTGACTCTAAAAAGGTGAAAATCCGCTAAAATTCCGCCAATTTTTTCCAGAAAAAGCTAAAAAAAAACCAAAAAAAATTAAAATAAATTTTTTAATCGGAATTTTTTAATGGAAATTTTCCAATTGGCGGATTTTTGGCGAATTTTAGGATTTTTAAAAAAACATTTTGTCAATTTTTTGACCAATAAGAAAGACCCCACACGGCCCAAGTGGGCCGTTTCTTATTGGTCAAAAATTTACAAAAAGTTTTTTTTTTAAATCCTAAAATCCGCCAAAAATCCGCCGATTGGAAAATCTCCAAGCTAGATTTTCCGCAGTCCACTGCCTCTTTTTTTTTCCCGCTGGGGGTCTCAAAAATCCGCCAAATCTAGCGGGAAATCCGCTAAGTTGGCAACACTGGTGTGTCTGTGGCACATAACCCACTTGTGTTTAATAAGGGCCCAGTTTGTTTCACAGTATTTCTTTAGATTAGGGTAGTCACTTAAGAAACTATTATCAAATTACATATACTGTATGGTGGTTGACCAATCAGAACATTATACGCATGTATACGGAAGTTGTACATATGTATTGTGGCTATTTTGAGAAATTGGGTGGAAATAACCACTCCATTATAGATGTATAGTAAGGATTCATTTTTTTTGATGACTTTCTACATATAAATATTGAATTTTTTGGTAAAATTTTGATTCCAGGAAATTACTCATCATTTGAAAGCTTACCTTATTTTGAGCTCGAAAATTTGTATTCGTATTTGGTCCTATTTGTACGCAAATATGATTTAAAATATATTATAATGTTATAAAATTATAAATAATATTTATTTAAAATTTTGTCACGGGCCAAATTACCTTATGCATTCCCTAAGTGTTTTTTCCTTTGTGTTGTTAATAAATGCGTGTTATTTCCTATGCCTTTGTAATTTGTAGTGACTTTGTGATCCTGTGTTTACTCCTGGCCAAGGTCACAGATGAGTGACTTGGTTTTTTACCTATGTTCTCCACCCTTCCCCCTCCTCTGATGTTGGTTAATCAGTTAGGTCCGTTGCTCCACTTTCTGAGTTATGCATACCAATTACTTCTTGGTTGTGCTGTCATGCTCCGATTGGTTTCCTCTCTTTCTGGCAACCAATCACGGCATTCTGATGTTACCTCAAGAGCATTCTAGCTCAGGAGCAGGCACAACAACTTTGGACCTCGATCCTAACACATCAGGCTCCAACCAGCCACCATTAGAGGTGTTGTTTTGTCAACCCTTTCACCTTTTAGTGAATGTCACCTTTCTGAGTTTCATGCATTCCTTGTAAGCCTATTCCGTTATCCTTTATGCATTTTTATGGTCCTGGTTGACATTGTTCCCTGTCCAGGTTAGGAAATAGTATTGCTAGCTTTCTTTAATTCCTTTAACACACCTGAGAACATAGTAGTGTCAAGTCAAGGTCAACCAGACTTGTAGTGTGACAGCCATCTTGTCTCCTACTTGTTTTGCTCTAACATCTAGCCCCCTTGGCTATAGATTATTGAGTTTCTTATGTCGGTTCCTTTTTTAGTTTAACCTAAGCTTTCCTGAAATTTATTGTGTAACATATAGGGTGTGGCGCATCCAGAACTCCACCATTGTTCGAAATGCATTTTCAGGGCCACACTCAACCAAGGGCTCTCCCACTCTAACGGCTACGCGTCCTTCAAACGCGAAAATAACATCGATTCATAAGCCGACGTGTTATACGTGGTGCCGAAACCCGGGTTGTGACTCTCTTTTGTGTGACTTCACAGACTTTCGTGTTGTCACGTGTTATAATTTAAATTAAATTACGTCTAACCTGTTGGAACCTGGCGAAATTTAAAATTTGGATTTAAGGACAGATACTAGTTCAGTTTAGCAAGAAAATGATGCTGGTGCTGTCAGAAATGATGCATCGCTTACAGTTTCTAAGATATCGGCCTAAACACATTTTTGAAAAATTTGCCCCATATTTGCTTTCTAATTACTCAAGAACTATCCTGCAAAAAGTTGTCTATTCAAAATCAAATGTTGATTGCATCAATACCTTGAAGTGAAACTTGATTCTACCCTTGGTACATCTCTTCAAAAAAAAGTTATGAGCCAAAAACTGATTTTTGATGAAAAATTTGCCCCATTTTTGATTTTTACTCAAGAACTACACTACAGATAGTTGTTTATTAAAGATCAAAATGTTGATTGCATCAATACCTTGAAGTGAAACTTGATTCTACCCTTGGTACATCTCTTCAAAATAAAGTTATGAATCAAAAACTGATTTTTGATGAAAAATTTGCCCCAATTTTGCTTTTTACTCAAGAACTAGCCTAGAGATAGTTGTTTATTAAAGATCAAAATGTTGATTGCATCAATACCTTGAAGTGAAACTTGATTCTACCATTGGTAGAAAAATATTATGAGCTAAAAACTGATTTTTGATGAAAAATTTGCCAAAGCTTGTCTATCTTCTTGAAAGCTTCTTGAAAGCTGTCTTCTTGTTAAGCACGAAATCGTTTTGTGAAGCCCCTATTTGTATGTAAATACGATTTTTTCGAATTTGAAAAGTTGAAACCTAATAACTGACCTAATCCTAACCAAACAGTAGTGCTTAGGTTAAAAAAAAAAAATAGCTACATACGTAATACAAAATTAATTTTTCTTTTTTTTTTCCAGGAAAGATTTACTTGTCCTCACCTAGTAGTCCACCCCAAAGGAAACAAATTCGTAGCTCAAAGTAACGGCGACTACATAGCTGAATTCTCCACCTCACGACCATACAAAATGAATAGGAAGAAACGATTTGAAGGCCATAAGGTTAAAAAAAAGAACACGAAAACAAAAAATTACCTCATTTTTCCCCATCTTATTATCTTTTCAAGGTTTCCGGCTACAACATCGGCTGCGACTTTAATTCGGACGGCCGTTACCTTTATTCCGGAAGTTCGGATGGCATTTTATTCTGCTACGAGTTCCGGAATGGATGTTTGCGGAAACGAATTCCAGTTTTCGGCCGCGAAGCCGTTCTGTCCGTAGCCTGTCATCCCGTGTGGAGTTTTACGCTCGCAGTGTCGAGTTGGAATGGAAAAGTTCAGATTTTGTGTAATAATTACGACCAATAAACGTTTTTTTTCTTTTTTCGTTTAATACTGTAAGTTCGTTCTACTACAGATATCGATCAGAGAAAAATATTTAACGAAATTACACCTACGAATATATTATTTCCTCACTCGAGGAGATAATTATTTACAATAGAAAAACACATTCCAATTGGTCATACTCATAGCATCGGATGGACACAGCAGCTACGCATTATTGGTTTACGTTGACATTCAGTGGACTTACTACGATGGGAGAGGTTCAAATTTACCGGAAATGAGAGAGAGCTCAAGCGGGTTTCATGAGCGGTGAAAGCCGCACAACACTCAAATCCGAAATTGACATAAGTAAATGATGCGAGCAACGGTCCACTCCGTCCATTCCGTCCGAAAAGAGAATCGAAGTCGACGATATAATTTATTTTTTCAAGGTACCGTACTATTCATTCGCATTCTACTCATAATTATCATCTGGAGAAGACGAGTATCAATATTCCTTTCATCGTAGACCAAACGGTGACTTTTGACGAATGTTCGTTCGCGCCAATCGATTCGGAGGAGGATCGGGCGATTAGTCTGGAAATGTACGATGCGCGGGAGAAGCTTCTTCGATACGCCGTTGCGGCATCCAAATCGCACGGATTACTTCCATCTGAAAATACGACAACTACACGAGTTGGAATTAACTTCTTACATTTCACATACGTACTGCACGGGCAAAGAACAATGTGGGCGCCATAGTTCGTGCGTCGTGGAGGCGATAGTTTTAGTTGTTTATGCAATACTGGGTTTGAGGAATTCTATGAAAATGTTAATGGCGAACCAGCGACGTGTGTTGGTATGATTCAAAACTTAATAAATCAAATTATCATTTTTTTTTAATTTTATAATATTTTATAATATTTTTATAGATAGTGAATAGTGATGAATGTCAACAACGAAGAGACAATTGTCACGTGAATGCCGAGTGTTTGAATTACGAGGGGTTGTTTAGTTGTCGGTGTAAACAAGGATTTAATGGAGACGGGATCAGTTGCAATCGTATGGAAATCATTTAATGAGAAAAATGTATAAACTAATTTTTATTTTTTAATTTTATATAGAATTATCATCGTGCGACGTTTTAAGATGCGAGGAAAATGCCGAAAGCCGAATTTACCCGATCAATCGGCTCAATGTCAAGGTAAAGCGGGTTTTATAGGCGACGGTGTTGCTTGTAGACCGCAATTTGACGAGACTACGAGAGTATAAAATTTCTTTTTAATTTTAATTTTTAATATTTTAATATTAAATTTTTAGATGAGGATTGCAGCGAGAACATGGAAATGTGCGATTTGAACACCGATTGCATTTTGCTTTTTACTCTAAGACAAAGTTGCTTATTCAAGATCAAATTTTGAATTTTTAGTAAAATTTGATTCTACCCTTGGTACAATCCAAAGTTATGCGCAAAAAAAACTGATTTTGATGAAAAATTTGCCCCATTTTTCGCTTTTTACTCCGCGAGAAAGTTGTTTATTCAAGATCAAATGTTGATTAACTTGAAGTGAAACTTGATTCTACCTTTGGTACATCTCTTCAATCCAAAGTTATGAGCAAAAAACTAATTTTAAAAAACTCACTTTTGCTTTCCAATTACAGCATATGCTGTGCGGTCCGGACATTGGTGAGTCCTGAAAAAGTGTCCGGACCACACAGCATGTACTGTACTCAACAACTGTTCTGTAAAAGTTCAAGATGAATATCCTTGTTAGAATTGAGTGACTGTTTAATTATTTTTCTAAAAATGATCAACTTAAAACATTAAAGTGATGTGATAAACAATGTTTATGCTTTCTAAGTTAATTTATTTCAAGAAATTATTATATTATATTATTATGCCGTATTATTATTTGTGCATTTGCTCGTATTTCGCGCTGTTTTTGTTATCTTGACACTCAATTTATGCACTACAAAATTTATTTTTCTAGTGTTCGAATCCTGACAAAGATCAAGAATTAACGATAGCACTAATTTAGCGTGTTGTTGATAGACCGGTGGTTATGTTGTTGGTCTTTGGTCACTGAGATCATGAGTTGGTGGGTTCGTATCCTGAACAAGGTAAAAAATTAAAGAAATCTTTTTTTACAGGAAAACAGGAGGCACTATACAGTAGAAATAATATACGGTAAGATAGTTTATCCAAAAACAAAAAAAAAAAAAAAAAAATTAAATTTTTTTAAAAATAGAAGCCCCATTTATAAGATATAAGACACTTTAAGATAGATTGTTAACAAGTCACTTATAGCTTAGTGGTTAGATCCGTTTGACTGCGGTCACTAATTAAATTCGTGGTTCGAATCCTCAAGAATTTAGAGAAAATTTTTTTAAGATAATATAATGCGCAGAACATATAACATAAGGCATTTTAAGATGACATCTTAGTGTGTTTGCACAGACTAGTGGTTAGGTCGATGGACTTAGAAAACTGTGATCCCGGAGTCGCGTCCTGACCAGGAGGGAAAGTTAAAGAAAAATTTTTTAATAAAATAAAATTTCCTTAAAAAAAAATAAATAAAATAAAAAAAAAATTAAATTAAAATAAAAAAATCTGAAGACTGATTCAGGAATCGAACCCGAGACCTTCGCTCCCAAGGTCCACCCACCTAACCACCAGACCATCCGCAACACACAAAAACTGGATCATGAAGTATTATAAACTAAATGAGGAGAAAATTAAAATGGAAGACGAAGACGAAGACGACTAGAAAAAAGAGAAATTCAATGAAAATTAAAAAAGAAGACGACGATTTTCTAGATTTCT
>JH431071.1:61318-85310 GCA_000239455.1 Strigamia maritima
TTTTTTTTTTTTAGTATACTTTTTTAATGCGACTAGTTTTTGTGTAAAAATTCGTCCATCTCTGCACTATTTTCTCAAATTCGGTTATAATAAATATCAAATATTTAAGTAAACACAATTGCCAACGGATCGGAAGAATATAATGGCGTTAAAACATTATATACATTGATGCAACAATCGTTACCATTTTTTTTATATATATATATATATATATATTTTAAAAAAAACAAATTTAATTCATTTTAGACATTTCGAATTTGGTTGTCATTATTTCCTGTAAAATGAAATCGCATAAATCGATTAATTTACCGTTTTATAATCAATATATTGATTAAAATTTACTTCATCGGAGTCCAGTAAACTCGGCAAAGCCCTAAAAATGAATAAAAATTTTAAAAAATTACCTTAAAAATAACAAATTTGATATTTACACATCGCTAATTCCCGATGGGATATTTTCATCGATCCATTTTAAGTCATCTTCCTATTAAAAATCAAAAATTATAATAAAAAAACTAATTGTTTTTTTAAACTGTTTTTTAACAGACCACTCCTTTCGTCACGTTATTTTGATTTTTCGTTCCTCTCATTTTCATTCCATCTGAAAATGAAAAATTTTATATTTTATGATTAATTTGGCTCTAAAATGTAATTAAATCGCACCAAATGCATCTGGAAGAGGTATTTCTTCGTCTTCTTCGTCATCATCGGGCGCATCTAATAGGGGAGTGAATGCAAACCTAGTAAAAATAAATTTGATATAATATTTTTATTAAAAATAGAGGAAAATAGACAAATGCCTTTGATTATTGTTCGTGGGTCGCCATAATATCATGATAACTAGTAAAATAACTGAAAAAAACAACCGCCAGTAGGCTTCATCGATCCACAGCTCTTTCCAATCCTGAAAATATATTCAAATTATCAAAATAACTAGTAATTACAAATTATAACAAGTTTTAGCAAATTTCGGCCAAATTTTGACAAGTTTGGCGAATTTTGGCAAATTTCGGCCAAATTTTGACGAATTTTGACAAGTTTTGGCGAATTTTGGAAATTTACTTTTAAAAACTTACTTTAATACATCTTAAACCTTGGTATGTTCGCAAAGACCAAATCATAAACGCAACTGAAGCTAAAATCAAAATCATTATCAAAAATTTTAAAAAAATCAAAAATCCAATTCCTCATTTCTATTTACCTACAACAGCAAATATTAAAGTATTCGTAAAATGCCTGTAAAGATTTAATTTGATAATATTTCTTCTGAGCCGCAATGTTCGCGTCGTCTGTACTAAACTCGTAAAAATCCAATAACAAATAAACGAATCTAACACCGCCAGACATATCGTGGCCAACCAAAACTGATGATACGGATCATTTCTGATACCCAGAACTCGCATTAAACCTTCGACTAAACTCAGGATAAAATATAAGGCACCAACGCCTACGACTCGATGAAGTAACGGCCCCAATCGCGGCCTAAAAATCCAAAATTTGAATTATTAATAATGGCGGAAAAAACCGTTAAAATTAAAATACGCACTTTACAATTCCAAAACCGAGGCTCACTATTATGATTAACATTCTTGCTAATGTACGTTTCAAACATGATACGATTTCAGCGGCTATTACCGCGCCTCGTACTGAAAAATTCAAAAAATTTAATTTTTTCTAGTTTTGATTTTTAACGCTAGGTGGTATTTTTGTACCAGATTTGCCTGTGTTGTGGAGTGACTGGAATTCTCCAAAAAATACCGCTTTTTCGAGCATTCCTAAAGAAAAATTTAAGTTTTTTAAAAATGTGAATTGATGTTTCATTTATTTTTTTTTTTTTTTTTTTTTTTTTACCTAAGAAAATAACTCCGCCGATCCAAAATTGAATCCTGAGCAAATCTCGCCATTGACAAGCTGATATAATCAACCATCCAATGCCGTAAAATACATACACAACACACATTGTGCCGTAAAACTAAAAATAAAACAATAAATTTGTACAATAAATATGTAAATTTACAATAGGACCGGTCAAAAAGTCCATTTTTGAGGCTTTAAATGGATTGTTTTGGCAATTTTAATAAAAATTCAAATTTTCACAACAAAAATTCAAAAATTCACATTTTCACCACGAAACTTCAAATTTTCACCACGAAAATTCACATTTTCACCACAAAAATTCAAATTTTCACCACGAAAATTCACATTTTCACCACAAAAATTCACATTTTCACCAAGAAAATTCACATTTTCACCACGAAAATTCACATTTTCACCACGAAAATTCAAATTTTCACCACGAAAATTCAAATTTTCACCACGAAAATACAAATTTTCACCACAAAAATTCAAATTTTCACCACAAAAATTCAAATTTTTACCACGAAAATTCAAATTTTTACCACGAAAATTCAAATTTTCAACACAAAAATTCAAATTTTCACCACAAAAATTCAAATTTTCACCACGAAAATTCAAATTTTCACCACAAAAATTCAAATTTTCACAAAAAAAATTATCAAATTTTCGGCACGAAATTGATCTCTTATCATGAAAAAACATTTAAATACAAATTTAAAGCTTAAAAAACTGCCAAAATTCCTTTTTAAGGATTTTTCTCGAGCCGGTCATAAATTCACACATATTTACAGGTAGTAACGGCCATTCAGTCGCAGATAAATATCCATCCGTTCCCTTAATTTCAATATCAACTATAAATAAAGAAATAACAAATCATAAAACATTAAATCCAAAAAAAATTCGAATCATTTACCACTCGCACTGAATGGAGTCTCAAAATTCAAAGACGTGATCAATAAAGACACAATATAAACACCTTCAGAAGTGAACAACAGTTGAGGTTGATCTCCACTCTGCATTAAAAATTCAAAAATATAAAAACACAACATCAACAAAAACAAAAACTATTTTACTTTTTTTACAGCGTCAATCAAAATTTCTTCGGTTTTGTTTGTCGTATCCACTTTTTTCTCCTTTGTCGGTTTCAAAGTTGTTGTTGGTGTTGATACAGTGATCTCAGCACTATCTATTGATGTAATTTCTCTTTTTCTTTGTCCTTTCTTAGTCGTTTCAGTAGCGACACTCACTTCCGTCGTAGGCGAAACTGTTTGATCGATTAACTTCGATTTCAAAGTGGAAATCTTTTCTACTTTATCGACTTGATCTGTGGGCGTACCAACGGGTATCAATCGATGTTTAACGAAATTTTTCGAATCAATAGTCTAGAAAATTTAAAAATTAAAAATAAAATTGTTTTTTTTTTTTAAAGTAATTTCTTGTATTAAAAATGTTTCATATTTACAGGAATGACAATCGTGTTGTGAACAACACAGTCGTAAGTGACTTTCGGCGATTCATTAGTGAAATATGACGATTCTTCTTGGATATTATTCACATGGAAACTGTCGGGATGTTCGTGAAACACCTTCATGTCTTCTAAATCCTATTAAAATATATATTATTAATTGATTTTATTAATTTTAGGCAATTTTGACACAAAAAACGCAAGTTTTGGGGCTCCTAAATGTACTTTTGAGGCACAAAGTAGAGCATTTAACATGAAAAAAATACATTTTTACACAAAATAATGCAAAAATGAACATTTTTTTCATGTAAAAAGTATAAAAACAGACATTTAAAACATAATAAATATAAAAATCAACATTTAAAAGGTAATAAATATAAAAATAAACATTTAAAAGGTAATAAATATAAAAATAAACATTTAAAAGGTAATAAATATAAAAATAAACATTTAAAACGTAATAAATATAAAAATGAACATTTTTTGACGTAAAAAAAGCACAAAATTTTCAACGTAAAAATTAAACGTGAAAACTGTCCAAAATGAACATTTTTTTCGACGTACAATTGAGAAAAGCATAATTTTTCGCATATTTCTTTCTTTACCTGACTTTTATCAAATTGCAATCCTCTTTCGTAACATGGTAACATCCATACAATATATGAAATGTCGATTTTTGTAGCTTTTGTACGTGGTTCATCACAGTTGACTTTGAATATGAAAACATAAAATCAATAAATACGTTTATACGACTGATGCTTCTTTTATTCTCATACCTTTTATGTGCAATGCTGAATTTTTATAAACGACTTTAGAAACTGCCACAAAACCATTAAACTGAAAGTGATTAAAAAATATGTCAATTTATTGGAATTATTACTGGAATTGAAGTTTTACTTGATTGACATCGAAATGCCAAACTCCTTGTTCTGGAAGCGATAAACAAATAGGACAAATGAAGGTGAAAACAAGCAATAATAATTCTTTCATTTCTCGTGATGTAAACGTCATGCCGCTTGGATCATAGCCACCTTTAGCAGAAAGACCGGACTAAAACCATAAAAATGGCGGAACTTCACATTTTCCCTGCACAGTGGCGCCAATTCCACCCTTCTGTTTTATTTATTTAATAAAATTACATTTAGAAATCTATAAAATTAAAAAAAATAAATAAATAAAATTGTTTGTACTTTTTGTTTGTAATATTTATTTTAAATCTAAAATAATTTTCTGAAATTATTGTATTTATTTTACGTCTGATGCAAGTTAGTTTCGGTTTCGTATTTTAAAAGTAATATTAAAAATTAAATAAATAACTTTTAATTTACTAAAACCAGTGTTTTGAAACGTTCATTTGTGATTTTTAGCAAAAATTTATGTAAGAAGTGTTTTTGTGTTTTGTCGTTGCAACCAAGCAATGGAACAATGGAACAATAATTAAAAAATGGCTTCTGAATCGCCCTTAGTAGCTCCCATTATATCACCTCAAGTGGCAATAAAACCTGAACCAAAAATCGTACCCCAAGTCGAGTATGAACAAAATTAGAAATCTTTTAATTGAGAAAAACAACAACAAACTAAAAATAAAAACAAAAAAACCATTTATGCTTAATTTTCTAGAAATGTTATTGCAACAGTGAATTTATGTTGCAAACTAGACTTAAAGCACATTGTATCCCACGCGAGAAATGCTGAATACAATCCCAAGAAATTCTCAGCAGTTGTGATGAGAATCCGTGAGCCAAAATCAACTGCACTTTTGTATTCATCCGGAAAAATGATTTGCATCGGAGTCAAAAGGTAAAAAAAAAACAATTTGAATATCAAATAAAAATAATAAAATGTTGATTTTTTAACTCTAGTGAAGAACAGTCACATCTTGCAGCACGAAAATATGCAAGAATTATCCAGAAATTGGGATTTGAGGCTAAATTTCGTGATTATAAAATCCAAAATATTGTTGGATCTTTCGATGTCCAATTCCCAATTCGTCTGGAAGGACTTGTAATTGGACATAACCAATTTTGCAGGTAATTTGGTATGTAAATTTCCAATTTAACAAGTTTTAATTTTCATATAATTTCCAGTTATGAGCCAGAATTATTCCCAGGTTTGGTTTATCACATGATCAGACCAAAAATTGTATTGTTGATATTTGTGTCCGGTAAAATTGTTATAACAGGTAGAAAGAAAAAAAATGAAAAAATAAATTATTTTTATTTATTTTTAAATTTTTTTTATTCTTATATTGTAGGAGCAAAATGCAGGAGTGAATTGCAAGAGGCTTTCAACAATATTTATCCAATACTAAAAATATACAAAAAATAATATAACAAATTTTTAATTTTAATTTGATGTTGGCATTTTCTTTCTTTTTTTAATTTATTCTATAATAATATTATTACAATTGTTTTTATTTATTTATTTATTTATTTATTTTTTAAATACAAAATAAAGTTCTACGTTTTAGCTTCACGCGCATCTATTGGTTCATAACCTTCATTTTGTATTTTATCTTTGAATTGAAGATACTGTCGTTTTCTGTCGAAATGTTTCACCTAAAATTAAAGAAAAAGAAAAATATATCAAATTATCAATTTTGGCATTCGTTTTCAATTCTAAATTTATCTCAACTGAGTCCAACTTAAAAATAATTTAAAAAAATTCAAATAATTCAAAAAAAATTCAATTTTCACACAAAAACACGGAAAAAAACATTAAATAAACATGAATTTAACATCATTTAACACTTATTTCGTGTTTTCTAACTAAATTTAGTTAAATTACACACAAAAGAAGCTTTAAAACAACAAAAATGTGGCAAATTTCCAAGTTGAGTATTTTTGTTCAACTGATGACTTAACACCTGTAGAGTAGGTGTTAATCTGCATTCAACACGAACTATTTTCGGCCCTCAAATCCAAACATTTCATTCCTACGTATAGACACTAACAGACACAATTGAAAATATTATTTTTTATCTAAAATTCTAAAATAAATAATTATTTAATTTAATTTCTTTATTTTGATTCGAAAATAATACAAACCCATTGTGCGGGACAACTTCCTTCGTACATTTTCCGGAATGTATTACAAATTTTATCATCATCGCTGTTTTTATCCAAACATTCCCAATACCGATCCCGAGAATCCCAACACTTGGTTCGCACTTCTTTATTCGGGAAAGACATCAAATTCACCTAAAAAAAATCAATATAAATCGTTAAAAACACGAAAAATCACACTTAAGCCTAATGTAATACATCAAAAAAACGAAATAAATCATTTTTATAAATTAAAATAATAAAAAAAATCATTAAAAATGAAAATTTTAAACAAAATTTTACAATAAAAAGCAATTTTTTCAACCTTTTTCAATGCAATAAATCGATAAAAATCAAATAAATACCTCGCTCAACCGTTTCTATCCGATTTGTCGTCTGATTCGACCCACGTGACCAATACAAATCCCGCACTTCAACAAAATAAATAATCAAAAACTAAAAAAATAACACTTAAAAAACATAAATAAAATAAAAGAAAAACCCAATTTAATAAATCCCAACCAAAACCTTTAAACATTTTTAAAAAAAAAAAACAAAAAAAAACAAACGTGAATCGAGTGCGGGACTCATAAATTGAATAATCGTGAATGGTGGACTTGGATTTTGTAGAAAGGAGAAAAAAAAGAAAAAAAAAAAAAATAACTGGAATCCTGGAAGAAAAGCAACAAGCTGAGCAGGACCTCGGTTTGGTTTGAAATGTCGAATTAAATAATTGAGTGTCTAAATGATGGAAAGAGACCAATCGATTTCAGTAGTGACGTCAGACGAGCGACCGAAGTGCATTTTCAACGAGGCCCAAGCGCCGCTGCAGCAGCCCCCAACGGGTCACCATCATCGCATGGACGTGATCAACAACATCAGCGACTACATGCGCTGCGAAAAGACGTCGGACGTTGTTCTGGACGTGGCGGCGCAGATCGCCGAGAAATTATCGGTCACTAGTCCCGTGACGAATGGGTGCGTGAACGCCGTGAACGGGTTAACACGTCTGGACGACGTTTTCTATGCGAATAATTGCGTGAATTGCGAAGATGATGATGAGGAGACGACGAGTCCTAGTCAAGAAAAGTGTGACAGTGGTATTAAATGCTACAGTTCGTCGTCGTCCACGAGTTCGACGAGTTCGGCCAATTGTGTGGACATGGGGCACTCGTTACCTGTGATATATTCTGGTCCAACGAACAATGACACCATTAGTTACATCGGTTACGAGTCTGAGTTGCAGATGCCTGATATAATGAGACTCATTCAAAAAGACTTATCCGAACCCTATTCAATTTATACATACAGATATTTTATCCATAATTGGCCAAAATTATGCTTCCTGGTGAGTTTTTTTGTGTGAATGAAGAAAATTATGGAGATTTTGTTGGACATTTGAATTAATTTGTTTTTTTTTTTCTTTTTTTAGGCGATGGATAGTGAGAGATGTGTTGGTGCTGTTGTGTGTAAACTAGATTTGCATAAAAGACTTGTTCGACGGGGTTATATAGCTATGTTAGCTGTTGATGAGAATTACAGGAAAAGAAAAATTGGTTTGTTTTTTGTTGGTTTTGTTTGTTTTTGTTTATTTATTTATTTATTTATTTATTTATTTATTTATTTATTTTTTTTTAGGTTCGAATTTAGTGTTAAAAGCCATTCGAGCGATGGTTGCTGATAATGCGGATGAGGTGAAGAGTTTTTGGGATATGTTTTTGATTTGATTTTGTGTGTTTGGTTGGTGGAAGTTTTGTTGTTTTTGGTTTGGAAATGGAAATTTGAGTTGTTTTTCTGTATGAAAAATGACGATTTAGGCGAGGAAATGTTAAAATGGATTTGATTTTGTTAAAAAAACGAGGAAAATTTGTTGTTTTCGGTTGAAAAACGTCGTTTTTCTGTATGGAAAAATGATGATCAAGGAAATGTTAAAATGGATTTGATTTTGTTAAAAAAAAACGAGGGAAATTTGTTGTTTTCGGTTGAAAAACGTCGTTTTTCTGTATGGAAAAATGATGATTTAGACAAGGAAATGTTAAAATAGATTTGATCTTGTTGGAAAAATGATGATTTAGGCAAGGAAATGTTAAAATGGATTTGATCTTGTTAAAAAAACGAGGGAAATTTGTTGTTTTCGGTTGAAAAACGTCATTTAAGTCGTTTTTCTGTATGGGTAAATAATAATTTACCCAAAAAAAGGCTTAAATGCTTTGATTGCGTTAAAAACTGAAGATAAATTCATTATTTTCGGTTGAAAATCGTCAATAAAGTCGTTTTCCTAAACGAAAATCATAATAAACACTATAAAAAAGCCTTAAATTGTTTTAATCCCGTTAAAAAAAAAATCCGAAAAACAACATATTTCCTTGTTAAAAACCGAATCTTAATTCATTTTTCTTAACGAAAATTCGATGAAATCTTCTGACGAAACTAAAAAAACTCATATTACACTCATTATCATTCATCGCAATTCAGATAACCTATTTTTACGAACCCATTTATATGGATGAATCACCAAAAAGTCTATCGGATCAAATTCCAGAAACCTAAAACCATTTTTTCCATCTGTCACACACACACTACATAATAAAATAAAAAAGAAATTCAATTCAAAAACCGAAATAATAATTTTTTAATTTCTCTCTTGCATCCAGGTTGTGTTAGAAACGGAGATCACAAACAAACCTGCGCTTCGACTGTACGAAAATTTGGGTTTTGTACGAGATAAACGCCTATTTAGGTACTACCTAAACGGAGTAGACGCACTACGGTTAAAGTTATGGCTCAGATGAAATGAAAGGTTGTTTTTTGTTATGTAAATTAATGGAAACTTAACAAAAAAAAATATATTCAAGGAAATGAAAAAGGAAGGAATTAATTGGGGTACAAAAAAAATAAATTTCAAAAAACAAATAAACAAAAAACAAAAAACCCCAATTTTTTTGTAGCAAACGTGCACGCCCAATATTACTGATTGAAAAATGTATTTTTTTTGTTTTTTTTGGTTTGTGTTGTTCATTTTTGTTCTTTCTAAACAAATTTTTACGTTTTAAAGAGTTTTTAAGTGTGATTTATTTTCTTGTTTGGTCAATAATAACTTCCTGTTAGCCACATTTTGTGGGTTTTGTATTTTTTTTTTATTTTTTTTTTTTTTTTTATCATGCAAATGATATGTCGTCATTCAAAAAAAAAACTGCTCACACTTTGAATTAATATTTTACGAGTAAAAAAGAGGATTTTTTTTTTTGGCTAGTTTTAAAAAAGTGAAATAAAAAGAAATATTTGATTTGTACCAAATCAACTATAAAAAATTATCATTGATCGATTGTTAATTGTACTAATTAACAATAAATACTGTTTTCGGAATGATTACGGTATTTAGTAAAAGAAAAAATAACGATTTTTTTATTTAGCAATAATAAATTTTAAGTTTGCAGTTTGTGTTCTTTTTATTCGTTGAAATGCTTTGGAGCTTCTTTATTGAATTTATATTGCCGTGGCTTGATAATAACTTGACTGAAATAAATTATTTTTAACTTTATTTGAACGAAGTTATTCAATATTCCTCCAAAAAAAATTAATTTAAAATAAATTTCATTGCTCAAATCCGGCCATTAAATTTTTTTTAATACTAATGATTATTACTAGATGGCGTTATGCAATCCACAGATCTAATTCCTGACGTAACTAAATATCAAATTTAATATAAAGAACTGAGATTTCATTCTTAAAATCAAAAAATGGCTGGTGAAAGCGATGCTTGGTTGATGGATAGTAAAAAATCAACGGATTCAGAAGCTGAATGTAGTTTTGAAGACAGTTTTACACCTTTTGAGAAACTTCCAGATTCCGATAATTACATTTCAGGTTTAGGTATTATTATAAAACTTTTTTAAATATTAAATTTTATTAATTTTTTATTTATTTATTTTTTTTTTTTAGAAAATAAACTCGCTAAGCTAAAAGGAAACACTAAAGAATCAAAATCTTCCCAGTTAGTGCGTGGATTAGAAGCGACTCGCGATCAACATTTGCGAAATTTAATGTTACAAGGTGAACGATTAGAAACATCAGAAACAGTGACGGAAAATGGAACTACGAGAATGAACGTACCTGCAGTTTTCAGACGAATATGTCCGGAAAAACAAGCGTTGTCCGAAGAAGAACTTCAAAAATTGGTTTGTCCTATTGATGCACACTGTAATCAATAATTAAAAAATATTAATTCAGCTATTAGCCGACGAATTGGCGAGGATTGCCGCACAACTCCAAGCGATAGAAAAGGAAAAAGATCAAAAAAAGGAATAAATTAAAAAAAAATTATAATAACAATGTATATATGTGTATTCTATGTAGAATAAACTGATATTAACCCCAATAATTATTTAAATCAATTTTAAAGATCATTTTTCCTATATTTTTCACAAAACAACGCAGTACTATGAATATTTATTAATATTCTCAATAGATGGCGCCACTGCAGCAATAACCATTCACTTTTTTTACGATTTAAATATTATGTAACGCTCAAATAAACTTGTATGTCAATTTTAATCTGATAAAAAAAAGAAGAAATAACCTCTTTAAGGTTTTTTTTCTCATTTTTTTCGTTGTGAATTACACGTTGTCATTTTAAAGTTAAAATGCGCTTTTACCGAATTCAGTCGTCGCATCATTTCGCCCTGTAATTTATCTTTCAAGGCCCCTTAATTATATCCGACGAATAGAATTCCATTTGGCAGTAAAACGGAAACCTAACAAACCGTTGCCACTATATTTTTCTTCAATTTTAATGACCCGATAAATCTTTTTCTTACTTTCTTCCATGCCGGTCCCAATCGCAACTCAAGCAGAACAATCATTTTACCTCCCAAGATGCAACCGGATGAAAATTACCCAAAAAACACTTCGCATTAATTTCTCATTTATTTTGATCTATTACTTCGTGCCAACCTACTTAAAATTAACACCGAGATCAAAAATAAACTCGATTTTTATAATTTCATAGTAAAAGAGTCATTCAATATTTTCAATAACAAAATCAAAATTTATTACCATAAAATAATCTAAATATAATGATGTTTCATCAGTGAGCATGCGCAATGCGAGTACCGCATCAAATAAACATGGCGGACAAAGTATGATAGATCGAGAGCCAAAAAAAACATAATTTGTTCAATAAAATATCAAATTTTTTATAAATTGATAATAAAATGGCTCATTAAATGATGTAATCCAATTTGATATCCAATATCTGATCATTGAGCATGTGTAATACTCAAAACTCGGTCAATGATCTTCAAATAAACACTTAAAAGGCTAAAATAGATCGAAACACAATTTTAATCATAAAAAATTCCAAACTTCCACAATCAGATAACAAAATGAGTCATTAAATAACGCAATCCAATTTTATTTCCATAAAAATACAAAAATAAAAAAAACAAAATCAAAAGGCCAACCACAACCACTTTATTTTTCATTTTCACAGTCTGTATACCAACTCAGGAAATTTCTACAATTATACAGCAACATTCTTCACAGTACTAAAACGCCTTTAAATTTTTTTCCCCCTTTCAAAACTTCAAATTCTAATCACACATTTCTCCCCTCACGTTTCCGACAAGGTGACAAAATATGTCAACGCCGCCATTTTTAATTCTTATCTCAAAAACCAAACACACCTCAATGACTCATAAAACATTCGAGGAAACACGAAATGATACAACACAAAGTGCACATTTATTTATTTTTATTTTTTTATTATTATTTTTATATTTGCTGAGTCAATGAGTCATCATCTCGTGACCTCAAGATCACGTGTCCCCACGTCCATTTTCTTCCGCCCTCGACCTTGCAATTGGGTTAATCACCTAATGACAAGCGTATTCGGTTAAAAGAAATGCATTTTTCCAATTATGCTCACGTTTTTACATGCACCTGTTGCTAGTCGGTACCTTTTTATCTTTACTTGCCATCAACGGAGGCGTTTATGACGTTCTTGTACGTTTGATTGGGCCGTAAGCTGACGAGAAGCGCAGAAAAAAAATAGAAAAGTATAGAAATAAATTTGACAAGTGTGCTACGCCCTCAACTGCCCTTCAAGTTGCATTTTTCACAAATTATAGTTTATGTAAGGTGAAACACTGATCTCGTTTTTGAATTTGTTGTTTCGGTTGTTGTCCGCTGTGGCGCTGTCAACGGTGAAATGACAATGTATTGTTTACCTATGCATTGTACTGAAAGTATATATTGTGGTATCTTATTTTAATCCTCTAGTTGAGCTGAGTCGAAAAATCATTGTTTAGTAGTCCAAAAATGTGCGCAACAATACAAAAACCCAAATGTAAATAATTTTTTAAAATATTTAACAAGCGTTTTCGTTCGTTAACAATGGCACGCATATTTTTGGACTACGAAGCAATGATTTTTCGACTCAGCTCAACTAGAGGATTAAAATAAGATACCACAATATATACTTTCACTACAATGCATAGGCCAATGGGAGTTTCGTGCACAAAATTGTTAAATAGAGTATAACATCACATTATCACACACTCCTCGACTTATATCTTCATTTCCATTTTAAAAACCATCATTTTCAAAATAATTATCACTTTCTTCAAATAAAAACCTAAAAAAAACTGACACGTTTCGTGTTTCTTTTATTTTATTTTCAAGAACCCACTTAAACATCTGGCACTGACAACTTTTTTTTCTTATAAAAAAAAAACAACAAAAAAAAAAAAAAATAAAAAAAATTCAAAACACACTAGCCTTCATCTGACCTTCCCCATCAAAGATATCCAACATAACAAACAGCTGTTTTCTCTTATTACCCAATACCCATCCTTCCACAGTATAATCGAGCTGCCTACAGCATATAAATCCCATCCCTTTATCCACACTCATACTTCAGTACTTCACAGTCCACAAAATAGGTCACAGACGTGTGCACCGTCAGCACCGATGAAAACATAAAAATGAAAATATCTCTTAAAAAAACCAACTACAACTTGTTTATGTCATCCATCACTACCCCTCTGTCCCTCTTCCCACTTTGATCTATTCCGACAAATAAAAACACAAAAATAAACCCAAAATAAACGATTTAAAAAAATCATTACGTCATTTGCGAATGCCCGCCCGAACCCGAGCCCACAGTCGGGCAACAATGGCGCCCGCTTGAGCCGAAAGCGTGTTTTGCATTTCGAGCACGGAAAGTGCACAAGTTGCGGTGGTCATTGGCCTTGTGCACGCGCACCTGTTTGCTCGGGGCTGAGAAATGTGCGAAGCCAAATTTTTAAATACTTTTATTAAATAAGAGAAAAATGTTAAATCGGAACATTTCCGTGACTGATATGTTGATAATAAACGATAATTTTGAGCGAGTCGAGTCGGGCCGGGCCTATATAACATATCTGGGCTTGGGCTTGGTCGGGGTTATGGTGTAGCTTACGAGTTGACGCGGTTGAAAACCTCGGCTAACGCTAACGGGAGTAAAAGGCCAGACTGCGTGCCTCTTACTCTCAAATTACTGTCATTACTAAACTGGTTGTGCAGTTTAAGTAGTTCCCACCGACGTGTTTGCGAGAGACCCTCACCATACAATTTCTCACCTGCTAAGTTCCCATGATCAAATCCCCAATCCGCTGCTGTCATCTAGCCTAACCATTCATTATGGCGTGCAAGTCAATAAAAATAGACTTTGTTGCCACAAAACTAAACAATAAAGTTTATAATTGTCTTTTTCATAGTTATAAAGAAACGACATGTTCTGTACGCATGTTCTGATGCGCAGTATGAGTAAATCAGACATAAGGTGTATTCGGCAACTAAAACTAGTGAAAAACGTGTTTTCGTGTGGTTTAGTTTATTGTGTGTTTTGTCTATAATTCTGAGTGTAAAAATCTGAGGCAAGTTTTAGCTAAGTTTTAGCGTTTATCACATGACTTGAAGTATACTCTATTTATCATTTCGTGCGCGAAACTCCCATTGGTTAATAACCTATATTGTATCGAAAGTATATATTGTGGCATCTTATTTTAATCCTCTAGTTGAGCTGAATCGAAAAATCATTGTTTTGTAGTCCAAAAATGTGCGTGCCATTGTTAACAAATGAAAATGCTTGTAAAATATTTTTAAAAAATTCTTTACATTTAGGTTTTTGTATTGTTGCGCACATTTTTTGGCTACGGAACAATGATTTTTTGACTCGGATCGACTAGAGGATTAAAATAAGATGCCACAATATATACTTTCAGTACAATATAGGTCATTAACCAATGGGAGTTTCGCGCACGAAATAATAAATAGAGTATAGTCACTTCTAAAGCAAATGGCGCCTGAAATTCTACAACAGTAGAGTTAGATGCTGCGCAGACGAATGCGCAATTGTAAGACACAAACTCGTGTCTTGTGAATACGCTGGAATAGTAGCGTTTCTTAAACTTAACCTAAATTAATGCTTAGTTCACACTTGAACCACTTTTGTAGAAGTTATGACTTTCTAAAACTTTAATTTCTACAACTTTCAATTCATCCTCTAATTCCTGTTCACACTTGTGAAGAAGTTTTGCAGAAGTCTGTGACACTTTGCAACGAAAAAAGGATAATGCACCCCTTTAAAAACCTGTGGATTATTTGTCTGGCAAAATGAAGACAAAATGGCAAGTGGCAAGGCATGTTTTAGAGTTATGACGTCAGGTTATAGACAAGTCGGCCATTTTAATCCAAGTTGTATAAAACTGGATCAAGTGTGAACGCCAGACTTTCTGAAAGTGGGTGAGTTATGTACAAAAATGGTTCAAGTGTGAACAGGGCATTAAAACGTTTCCGGAAATGATGGCACATTTCAGGAAACAAAACCTGGGCAACACAAAAAAGTTTTAGTTTCCGAATGCACCTAATAAACATGGCGGACAAACTAAGTTAGATCGAGAGCAGTAAACACAAATAATTTTACGGCACCCGGGACAGGATTATTTCGCAGGACTTCTATAAAATGTTGGAATCATAAAAATTTCAAGACATGGTCCATTCTAGGACCCAATATCAAACAGTGCAATCGAAGCTTACAGCTGATGTGACTGTCTCCAGCTTCGATTGCAATGTTTTTAGAACTACTGATATTGGATCCTATAGTTTGTCCGCGTATCTCTATAATCCATCTCGGATTGGCTGGGTTCTTTTTAAACAAGCAGCAAATTCGCAAATAGTGTGACTGGTTGGGACCATTCTCATCTAATAATGGAATCTAATAGAACGGACAAAATAACGTCTCCAAATAATTCATATACAGACAACAGAGTGCTTTCTGTATTATCAGGAATGAATGAATGAATGAATGAATGAATGAATGATCAGTCCAATGATTGACTAAACAAGTGTTTATTAAAAATAAAGTAAAAACATACATACAAGTGGTCAGTAATCTCTGACCAAAGAACGTATGCACGTACGGAAGTCATACGTACAATACGGCCAACAACACACTTTCAGTCATTGTATTGCTTGCCTTCGTCATTGGCTAAAGTGATCACATGATATAGGTCCATGGAGCCCATCATAGCGCAGCTAGTTTCTCTGTTTCCAGCTTAGGTGTTCGTCTCTTTTGTCAGTTTATGGCGTTTATGGCCGTAGTATCCGCTAAACAAAATTCTCTCTATCTCTCTCTATCTCTCTCTATCTCGCTCTCTCTCTCGAATCATGAATGAAATTAAGCGATAAAATAAATGCAAACTTGATAAGCTTTAAATGTTATCTGAGATTTAATTTCTAATCATGTTTCCTATCTAATCTGCAACTTAACCCTAACTACCAAAGCAAGTTGTTGCAAAATCGGTTTATTTATAGTTGGTTGATCTCGAATAAGGCCAACATAATTTAAATTTAAAATAAAACAAAAAAAAATAAATTAAAATAAGAAAAAAATGAGGTCTCTATAACGATAACTAAAAATATCCGCTATGAGTTGCCTTTAATTTAATCCCAGTAACTAATTCGGGATCCAACCTAATAACGTCATTCAGCGAATGGCCTTTATCGAGTTTAACGTCATTTTTTTCTCCTCGGAGCAATAACATCTTTCACGAAGTTTACTCGAGTGGGGCGTTTATTTTCACAACATTTCCCCCTCGGCTGGAATTGGGGGCGGGCAACTATTTATCTAATCTTTTTTTCGTTTTTGACCTCATCGAGTCACAGCTTCTGCTGCTTGTTAGTTGCTAAGCAACCCGAGTGATAATTTCAAAGATGGCGTCGCGCAACCTTTTAACCCGAGCCATAATTTACATTTTTTCCCCGCCATTTTGAACACGTGTTTATAATTTTTATCTCGTGTAAATTGAGATAATGTCTTCCCTCCAATCCAATAAAAACTGAAAAGATTTATCGAGTTATTTTGACTCCGCCATCGATCAAATCGAGCGTCGTTGAAACATAAGAAGCGTCACAGGTGCAGGATTAGCTCTGTCTATAGTTGAGACGATGAGATACGGCGAGTCCGGTTGACCCGAAAGTGTTGTGGGCATTTGAGTGACGTGGGAATTTATTATTACTAGCAAGTTACCCGTTACTACGTAACTTGAAAAACTTCTCAATCACCCACACCCGTGATTTCCGGTTAAATCATCAATAACACGTGAAATCCCACCACCAACAGCCTGTTTAACCCGCGAAATCACCGTCAAATTACCAAAATTCTGTTAAATCAGTAAAATCCTAGTAAAACCCGGTTAAATCATCAATAACACGTGAAATCCCACCACCAACAGCCTGTTTAACCCGCGAAATCACCGTCAAATTACCAAAAGTCTGTTAAATCAGTAAAATCCTAGTAAAACCCGGTTAAATCATCAATAACACGTGAAATCCCATTACCAACAGCCCGTTTAACTTGCGAAATAACTGCCAAATCACCAAAATTTATTAAATCTGTTAAATCAGTAAAATCCTGTTCAAATCCAGTTAAATCATTAATAACCTGTAAAATCCCATCACCAACAACCCGTTTTACTTGCGAAAATTACCTTTAAATCACCAAAATTCCGTTAAATCAGTAAAATCACGTTAATTCACTAAAATCCCGTCCAATCACCAAAATCCCATTAAATCACTTAATCACTTGATCATTAAAACACTTGATCGCGAAATGGACTTTTATCCTCTCATTGGTTGAGTTATTATAATTTTTTGTTGTGTTGTTGTTTGTTGTTTGATGTTTGTATTCCATTCGCACAACTTAAAAATCAATCATTTGGAATCAAACAGCAAGGACACCTGTAAGCCGAGGTTGGAATGAATGATGGCTGATGGGAAAATAAGGGTGCATGTCTGGACTGGTTCCTGTCATTGCTATTGATGTTCACTGGGCGAAGAAGAGGGAGGGCAAAGTGGCTTCAACTTGCTTAGATAGACCCAAACCAACATGTGAATGGTTCTTTTTATAAGGCCACTAGGGGGTGTTTTAGGTTAGAGAGGGGAAGATTGGTAATTTTGGAAATCATGTTTTATGTTATGATTTTGGGCATGTCAGGGTCAGGATGATTGTTTAAGACGTGAAAACCTTTTATGGTTGAATAATTTTCGCCATTTTTTAAAATGACTGAAAGAATTGTTTATTTATTTTCTTAAAGTTTTTAGAACACGTTTAAAAAAAATCATTTTGTATCCCAAAAGCAAATTTGAATTTGGCCGCAAAAGCACTGTTGGCAACGTTGGTTTTAGCGGCAACACGACGGGGAATACCAACTGTGACCGTCTGTTTACGATGGTCATAGTTGGTATTCCCCATCGCGTCGGCGTCACGCAACTGCTCTCGCCTTGCAGATTCGAAAAAGGCCAAAAAGCTCCCCGGAAAGACTGGAAACCGCAGTGCTTGAAGGCAGCGGACGGGTGTTGGAGTGTCGCTAGCGGATGTTGCGTTATAAAAATTTCAAAATTGTGACCTCAGATCAGGCCAGGCTGATAACTTACATCACAACTAGTAAAAATCACACACATTCTCGATTTGATCTCGCTTTTATCTCGTTTTCGTCTCTCACTTTTACGATTTGTCGTCTGCTCGTATCCACAACTTCAACACTACGTTTAAACCCGAAAATATTTTTCAAAAAATGTCAGAAAAATTATTTTACGGTTTTAGAACATGCTCGATCCAATAAACCAATAAAAAAATTTGATGTTCTAAACCCTTTAATTATTTTGTATTAAAATCCTTAGAAGGAAAAACGAAATTTTGCGAAAACTGCAAAATTGTTGACTTGATCTCCAGTAATTTCAAATCATTGGCCTACTTTTAAAATTTTCAAATTACACCTTGAGTTTACCTTTAATTTTCCTTCCATCGGCGCCGTAGTACACAAAAACATCAAAACGAGGCTAAGGGTTCACTATCATAAAATCTGAAAATAATGGGGACATTATTCATCCACACAAAAAAAAACAAATGGATCGTCCTTAAATGACGTCATAATTAAGCTGTTAAATCCCGAGAAGAAAGAAAAATGAAAATAAATCAAATTTTACTCAATCAAAATCCAAAATGTTTAAAACATTTTTTTCCCTTTATGTCGACAAGTTCCGGGTACAGCTCACGAAAAACGGCATACCATTGTAATTTACACCTATTTGCATCTAAACTGCACTTGATATCGCCCCACTCGATCTCAATTCAGTAAACTGAAGCGAGGGATCTGTTTTCCGCCATACAATTCCACCTTTTCCCTCAACCCACCTGTCCCAAGCTGCCACCAGTCTTCTTCTGTCTTCTTTGTGCAACAGATGGTCGCTAAAGTCGAACATCTGCTCCCAAAAAAACCCACCTGCCCTATAGTTATAGTTGAATAAAGTAAAACGTAGACGTTTTAAAATATTTTTCCGTTAAAAAATAAATATTGAACTAAAAAAAACTCACCTTGGTTTATATACGCCTTGATCGGCAGGACGGATCGATATAAAATGAGAAACAATTAACGAACTTTTTACATGTAACAAGGCCTTCACGTTTTCAAATATGAGTCATTTACTCATTTCAGGGGCAACCAAACAACCGGTCAATTAAAAAATGAAATAAAATAAGCATAAAAATAAATACAAATAATCATTTTATTACGTTATAACGCTTGCTAGTTAATTCGTTAGAATCGTACACACCTGGTTGTGATTTGTGAAAGCTGTGAGGTCACTAGGTCGAGCCAAGTTGCAGTTAGAGGCATTGGGGGAAGGGTGCGATTAACCAATGGCAAAGATTTCAACACACATCTATATGTAATTTGTGACTGGTCCAATGTGAGACGAATACTGATTCGTACGTTGACCTTTGACCTCGTCAATATCCTTTTTCGAAGATTGTTTCCGTTTGGGTTTCGATTTACAAGGGGTCTTATATCCTGAGGAAATGAAGTGCGAAGTTTTGGCCGGAAATGGTCATTTAGGAATTTATGTGTACCAAATGTGTTGCAATAAAGGATTTCCTTAATTTTTTTTTTATTTTTATTTAAATATGAATCATTTATGCACATTTAATGACTCGGGGTGTTTCGATTCATAAAAAAAAATCAACGGAATTTCAAATATTCGTGACCGATCCGTATACAAATGAGATGCCATTTTTTTTTTAAATTTTTTTTTTTTAAATAAAATAATAAACATGAACTAAAAAGACACCCGGATCTCGGGTTTAATATTTACTACACAAAAACAAATATTTAAAAAAGAAAAATTTGAATTTTTATAATTTGTTTTTCAATTTCATCGCTTGTTAATGAGTGGCGCCACTTTCGTTTTGACGCTCGATGCCATTTTGACTTATCTGTACAAGCTAGAGGAAAAGGTATCTAAAAAAAATCAAAATTTATCCATTTATTCAATTATTCTTTATCTTTTTTAGATTAAAAATATGCTTAAACAACAATTAGGAAATTATAATCCTGAAAATCAAGAAGAAATCGATGCAAAAACCCGAATCCTCGAATTTTTAGACACTCGTGAGCAACCGTTCAGCCGCGAACAAAAAGACGGTCATATTACTGGATCAGCTTTCCTTCTCAATTCTGATTCGACTAAATTTCTCCTGATGCATCATGCGAAATTAGACAAATGGCTGCAGCCAGGAGGTCATTGCGATGGCGAAACCGATGTCTTATCAGTAGCATTGAGAGAAGCCAAAGAAGAATCGGGTATCTCGAATATCGAACCGGTCAGCAGGGAAATATTTGATTTGGATGTTCATTTAATCCCCGAAAATGCTCACGAGGCGGCTCATTATCATTATGATGTTCGATTTCTATTGAAAACGATTTATAATGATTTATTTGATAAAAATTCGGAATCAAAAGCGCTCAAGTGGATGGATTTTTCTTCTTATCAAAGTGAAGGGATGATTTTGGATTCGTCGGTTGTGAGAATGATAGATAAGTTTGTAAAAATGATGTAAATGTATTACGTAATAAAAAAAATTAATTCCAATTTTTTTTGCCTTGTAATTCCGGGTTTTAGTGCGCGCGAGATGACATTTGGAATTTGCTGCGAGTTAATTTCTTTTACGAGATACTTTAAGATGAGAAATGAGTTTCATAAGCGGAACTAGGAATTAGGGGAAAAATGACATTAAAAAAGGATTATCCTGGAAAATAAAATAAATCCTTTTGGTTACAATATAAATGGCCATAGTCACTTTGTTTATGTACTAAAGGGAAAAATTAAAAAATATGTGGTCATGTATGGTATTTTGTAACGTATTTATGAATCTGATATTTTGATGTTTATAACGTTTAAGAATTGAAATTTGATGTTTAAATTTAACGTTAAGAATCGAAATTTGATGTTTAAATTTAAATTTAAATTTTGATGTTTATAACGTGAATTTTGATGTTTATAACGTGAATTTTGATGTTTATAACGTGAATTTTGATGTTTATAACGTGAATTTTGATGTTTATAACGTGAATTTTGATGTTTATAACGTGAATTTTGATGTTTATAACGTGAATTTTGATGTTTATAACGTGAATTTTGATGTTTATAACGTGAATTTTGATGTTTATAACGTGAATTTTGATGTTTATAACGTGAATTTTGATGTTTATAACGTGAATTTTGATGTTTATAACGTGAATTTTGATGTTTATAACGTGAATTTTGATGTTTATAACGTGAATTTTGATGTTTATAACGTGAATTTTGATGTTTATAGCTTAAAGACTTTAAATTTTTGATGTTTCTAACGTTAGAAATTGTATTTTTGATGTTTCTAACTTTAGAAATTTAATTTTTGATGTTTATAACGTTAGAAATTTAATTTTTGATGTTTATAACGTTAGAAATTTAATTTTTGATGTTTATAACGTTAGAAATTAAGTTTCCAATATTAATAACGTCAGGAATGAAATTTTCCAATATCTACAACATTAAAAATTCCATTTCCAATATCAACAACGTTAAAAATTCAATTTCCAACGTTCCAAAACATTATAAATTAAAAATCCTAACATTTATTATACAATTTCCAATTAAATCCAGCATCACTAATCATTTGTCCCTCAACTGACCACCTCATTTCCACTTTCCCAAGGTCCAGAAATCCAAAACAAACATCCAAAGTCCACTCTCAAAAACTCTTTCGACACTCCTCATCATTAAGCAAACCAACAAATACATTAACAAAAACAAACCCATTGACCAACTCCTTATTGACACAGCTGCAAAACACACCAAACTTTAATTCCTGACATCAGTAAAAGGGTTGTCCTGTGTGCTCAAATGACCAGTTGCCTAAACTTGCAAAAACAAAAAGAATAAAACAAACAAAGTACACGAAACACAAAAAAATCCTACTTTGCATCTGCACAAAAGCTTCCTTTCCGCTCCGTAATTATTTTCAAGGTTGAATCGCCGGTTCAAGGAAGGTTGATGTGATTATCTGGTAGGTATAGAGAGAGACCCCCCGCATGGCCTTGCCACCAAGTTGCCACAGTAGGAAGATAAACGTGTTCTACATTTTCGTTAATAATAATTCAAAAAAAAATTTCGATTTAAAGGAGGAATGACATCGATTTTTTTTATTGTTTAAATCGAAGCAGGGTTCTTTAAAATGGCTGAAATTGTTTTAAAACAGTGTTTAAAAATTGATTTTGTAGTCTAAACAGCGGATTTGATGTTTAATTAGGGATATTGTTGGCCACTGCGAGCAGGGCGCTGTACATGACGTCACAAAAGGCTGTTATGATGTCACTAGAGACGTTGTGAAGTAACAATCAAGAGATGATTCTCGTTTTGGTCTCGCATTTATTTCGTTTGTTCGTTTCGCAACTTCGCAACGTCCCGGTAAAATTATTTTAAAGGTTTTGAAACATGCTTGATCCAATGAAACAATACAAAATGATGTCCTAAACCCCTTAAATTTATTTAAAACACTAGGCAGGTTCGGAAATTATTTTGCACTAAACGACTAGTGCAACTGATAGTGTAAATGTCAAGTTGCACGACTGACTTTTCGAGTTAAATGTTGCATATGCATTTACACTGGAATTTACACATAATTCGCACAAACATGGCTGCCATAATAAATAAACAAGCTATACTTGAGCAATGAAGCAAAAATTGCTTTCCTTTTACAACAAAAGTAACATTAGATAGTAACAATTATGAACACCTTGAATCATGCACATTGTTACTACTTACATTGAAGCGAGGATTCAAGATGGCGGCAAATAGAACCCTTTAAACGTCAAATTGCGTTGCACGTGAATTTGCACGGTGAAAATGGGTCGTTTCCGTTTAACACAGTTGAACGACATTTACACGAATTAATTCGTGTAAACAGCGTGCAAACTGATATTTAAACGAGTACGAACGTGGTTACACTCGTTTAAATGACTTTTCGAACCCGCCTAAACAACGGATTTGATGTTTAATTTGGGATATTGTTGGCCACTGAGAACAGGGCGCTGTATATGACGTCACAAAAGGCTGTTTAAACCGAATAATATTTTTCTAAAATGTCCGGTAAAATTATTTTAAGGCTTTTAAAACATGCTTGATCCAATGGAACAATAAAAAAATATGATGTCAAAAACCCTTTAATTTTATTTAATTTCTTTAAGAATATTATATATCTTATACATCACGTAATGTAATGTCGCGGTGACTTTGTGTCTCGAGAACTTGAACTGTGGCTGGCACGAGTTGGTGTAACATAAGAGTTGGATGACGTCATGGTTGGAAGCAGCACGTGGCTAATTGATTTGGTTTACTGGTACTAACTGGATTAGTGGCTGATGAAATTGGGTTGAAAGATGAAATTGATCTTGTTTGCTGTTGTTGTGGTAAATTTTTTATTTATTTATTTATTTATTTATTTTTTGTTGAGAAATGAATAAATGAATAAATTATTTTTGAAGTAGTGATGCCAGGTGTTTTGAGTTTCATGTTTGTTTTATTGTGCTGTCTTGTGTTGTGAGGTAGGGCTGTTGGGATGGGATGATTGTTTAGTAGTTGAGTGGTGTCAATGTCAGAATGCTATCAAAAAATTGATTATCAGGGAAAGTACAGACATGGGAAAGTTAACCCGGATTTTAAAATTTAGTTTAATTTTTTTTTTTTTTTTTTTTTTTTTTTTTTTTTT
>JH431071.1:95305-109953 GCA_000239455.1 Strigamia maritima
TTCGCTAATTCGGTATTCGGTCGAAATTTTGAACAATTCCGAACCGGATATTTGGAACCAGAAACTGAAATTTCCAAATATCCGAATACCGAATATTTTTATTTTCAGCAGCCGAATCCGGATATCCGGTGCATCCCTATTCAAAACATATAATAAATAATTATAATAATCATAGAAATATTATATTCATTCCATTATATTCATGACATATAATAAAAAAAATCTCAATAATTATAATGAACTATAGAAGGTCCCGTGGAAATTCCACGGTTGTGACGAGCCAGGCGAAATGAGAGAATATCGCGCAGTTATGTATTTTTTTAGCTTTATTAAGAAAATGTACTTGAAGTACTTCGCTGGTTAAACCGGTTGTTGGTGATCGGATTTCACGGGTTGTTGATAATTTAACCGAATTTGATCAGGATTTTACTGATTTTACAAGATTTTGTGTGATTTGATGGTGATTTTGCGAGTTAAACGGGATTTTGTGTGATTTGACGGTGATTTTGCGGGTTAAATGGGAGTTTATGTGATTTGATGGTGATTTTGCGGGTTAAACAGGATTTGTGTTATTTGACGGTAATTTCGCAGGTTAAACGCGATTTTGTGTGATTTGATGGTGGATTTGTGTGATTTGATGGTGGATTTGTGTGATTTGATGGTGGATTTGTGTGATTTGATGGTGGATTTGTGTGATTTGACGGTAATTTTGCAGGTTAAACAGGATTTTGTGTGATTTGATGGTGATTTTGCGAGTTAAACTTGTAGTTTGTGTGATTTGATGGTGATTTTGCAGGTTAAACGGCTTGTTTTTAAGATGGAATTTTACGTGATTTTAGTAATTTGACACAGTGATTTTGCAGGTTAAACCAGCACATAATACAAAATAAGTACATTTTGAATTTTGTATTTTAAAATAATTTCCAGGAAAGTATTTAAAATACAAATGTATTTTAGTATCATGTAGAAGAAAGTATTTAAAAATGAATTGTATTTTGGTACAAAAAAATTTAATGCTTTTAATTTTTTCTTTTTTTTTTACTACTATTATGCAGACACGTCATTTTTCCAAATCATTCAATGCAGACAGTTCAGGATCATTCTTGACCGCTATTCTTAATTTCTTCACTTAAAAATCTTATCGGAATTTGAATCAACCCCATCACCATACCTCGATTTTTAAAAATATTTTTAACCCTCAGACACAAAGACCTATTGGTGTCAATTGGCATGTTTTATATACTCTGAGAAAATTTCAGATTTTTTGAAAAAAATTTTGAAAAAAATTTGTAGTCAGAACTATTGCCTGTGTCAATTGTCCCATAGGATAGGCTTCTGAGGGTTAAAAAAAGTAAAAACAAAGATCAGAATTGGCCACTAATGCAGAATTGGGAGAAGACATTAAAACATGGGCATCAAACAGTGAGATTTTTAGGAGGAGCTGATTGTGCGGTAACTAGCAATCAAATTGAAACAGCAACATTATTGGATCCACTTTTGCAAAAGGTAATAGAATATGTTTAAGACGGTAATAACTTGATAATCCCGACCGACGGGTATAAACTGTTACGTGATAAGCCAGGGATGGGAGCTATGCTAGTCCTGGGGCCAGGAACAGCACTCCCTTGCTCCACGATGGCGCCCTAACTCCGCCAGCTTTGTTGTCAGGTTGTCATGGCAACCCACAAGTCGCCATCATGTCCACGTCACAAACCAACCCTGAGTAGCAATATGCAAACAAGATATAAGGTTCAGAGCACTGAACCTCATTACAATAACATGTAAACAAGAGCAGAGTAAATAAAGAACAGACAAAGGTTTATCAAGACATAAATAATTTGTTGAGTTCGGCCTTAAAAAACCAAATAATATTAATCGCATTGAAAGACAAAAACAACTGACAAAATATCAAAATTTTGGTGTAATAGAATAACTCACTGGAATCATCCAACCCAAACATTAATACACTTATAAAATTACTAGCTGTTTATATCAAACAGTTATATCCAATGTTATAGTAACAGCAAAAACAAATAATTCGACGACCACTAACAGAAACAATGTCTGTTTTTATTGGTGTTTGTACTTTATTGATTGCACCAATACACATGTCATGTTTCTCTGTTGATAATAAAACTGCAGCATGTTGTATTGTTCATTGCATTTTCTGCTTTTGAACAACTTAGGCCTCAATCTCTTATTTTCATGTGTCCTAGGTTCTAACGTGCAACACACCAGCCGGTTTTGTTAGACTCCACACCAGTTTTGTTATACTCCCACCACATTTTAACCCACCCCCAGGTTGCACGTGGTCCAGTCGATCTACCTGTGGTAGACTGGTGAAGGCGTGTTTCGCGTTGTCCATCAGGACCCCTGGCCCCTCAACTTCAACGTACTAGGACAGCAATTGATTGATTGATTCAACCCAGAAACGCAGTAAACGGTTTGTGTAATATGCCGAAAGAATGCCACCAAAGATGTATTGTATCTGAACGAAACAGATGCGAACAGAAGAAACATTTAGCTAACAAAAGAAAAACTACTCCAGACAAAAAGACAAAAAACGTAAAAGAAGATGAAAATGCACAAAAAGTCAAATTCGAATATGAATTACAGACTGCAGAAGAGAAAAATCAAAAACAGACAACCGCGTTGTCTGTTGAATTGACTAATGTGTGTCTGGCGTTTGAGCGCATGTCTTTGCAGAACAATTTGCGTCCAAATTGTTCTGCAAAGACATGCGCTCAAACGCCAGACACACATTAGTCAATTCAATGAAGAACAACCAACGCAGCTCGAAAAAATCCACATTAAAAAAAAACGCGCAAATAAGGCTGGTAAAATTGAGGTTGGGTTTTTGTTTCTTTGTTCTCTTAAGATTGTTAATAATAGGTGCCCTGCAATTATGTTGGCTGCTAGCCGTACTGCAACACTGGCAGTGTTGCAGGTCGGATTGTGTTTGTGATTGTTTCAATGCAAACTATAAATGGTATAAGAGGCCCTGGTGCACATTGCTCAGAATCAGATGACGAAAAAGTATCACAAACGCACTGCAGCATCAAATACAATGGTCAAAATTAGACAAAGAAAAACGGTCACGACTAAGAGAATTAAATAAAGTGAACCATCAAGAATACCGCAGATGCGAAAAAGAGCAGATTTTGACCAAAACCAGAAAATTTGCATACACAGAGAACGTGAACAATTACGAGCAAGACTAATAGCAAATACTACGAGAAGCAGAGAAGCAGAAGAAGTCAATAATCCACGCAGATATAACAGCAGCTTATCCCTAGCGTCCGTGAATGCAAATGTTGCAAAATTATCGAACAGCACCACCAGAAAGTTGCCATTTTGCTTTAAGGTACACGGAGCTATGTACCACAAATTGTCCTCATGCCCAGCTTTATATATCGAATGACCCAAGCTGCGAATCGGAACATGTGTCGGCCTGACATAATGATTGAGTTGCACCGAATCATCGCACAAAGCACAAATCACAAATCAATCCGAGCAAACCAAAAAAGCAGAAGAGTCAGGTGTTCCTGCCCAATACGTGACAATGGTGATTGACATGGTGATTGACATGGTGATCGAACAGGACCTTGGTGTCCCGTTCGATAGTCACAAGGGAGTTTCAATGCAACTGACATTGCTGCAGTGTTCACACCAACAAACAGACGAATTTTGATCCACCTACGTTTTGAAAAGGAGGCTTGCCCCATGCGCACACTTCTTTATCAGGACAAATCAGGACAAATCGGAAAAAGAACTGTTCAACATAATCGAGGAACAAATGATACACGGACCTTGCTTCCCCCATGTCACGACCCAGACACCAAAAAATGCAAAAAGGAAATCCCGAAATCGTTCCAAGAGACAACCATTGCAGACAATCGACAACGAAGTCGACAATCGATGGGTCGTCCCATACAATAAGTATTTCTCCAAGAAATACAACGCACATATTTTGCACATATAAGTTTGTGCTTCCATAAAAAACATCAAGTATTTGTTGAAATACATTTACAAAGGCCATGACTCTGCTACTATCAAATTAGTTAGAGGAATAGATGTGAATTTAAAAGATTGCAAAGACTCATCAGAATGGGACGCAATTGAAGCCATATGGAGAATATGGGAATCGAATGCCTGCCTGTTCATTTGTGCCTCGAACAACGTGTAACTTTCCTGCTTGGCAAAGAAAAAGAAGCTTTAAGCGTATTAAGCCTCTTGTCAGGGAGCTCATGTGTCCATGCACGTCATGAACATGACATGCCATATGATTGACATGCATCAATGCATGTTTTTGCATCTTCACGACACATATCGTAATGCAAGTTATATTATATTATCGTAAAAAAATGCTGTGTGACAGCGGTGACGCCTTTGTCAAACATTTATTCAGATGATTCATGCAAAGGGCAAATTCTCAAAAATAACATCAAGATATCGAAAAATAATTCAAATTATGCCTAAATCTCGATTTCATTTCAATACCTTCTGGTTGCCATGCGCTTTTGTTGTTGCACTCGCTGTATTGTTGAGGCCATGTATGAGCAGATATATTACGGATGTTTTATTAAACCTTGTTTATGCTGGACCAAAGCTAAGTTTAATCCACTACAATACTGGTAGCAGAGGAATGGTTTTACTCTACTCATGGTCACGTAAGTGTTTAATATAGTTGCTGGCGGATAAGAGAATTATAAACTGTAGTTAGTCTTAAGTTTGAGTAATCAGTTTTCTTCTAAGTTTGCTCATTGTTGCAAATTATTGTTGCAAATTATTGGCAACAGATGACGCATCAAGCTGGTGGCCAGTTTCTGCAGCAAGGCAACGAATAATTCTACTCGTCAGCAACCTGGAAAGTTAAGATGACCAGGATATTGAGGCCAAAAGGATTGTGGATGCCGGTGTTTGTTGACCTGACCCCCAAAGCTGACTTTATTCCACTACAGAACCAAATAATTTCCGTATTTTTCAACGAATTACAAGTTGCCACAGAATTGGTCAAAAACAGAAAGACAAAAACCGCAGAAGGGAGAAAGAGAGAAAGAGAGAGTGCACACATTTGACCATTGATAAACACTACATTCGTACATTCCATTGCAGAATGGAATACAGCATTACATTATCAAAAAATGGGTCAAAAACAGACAAAAGTCACAGAAGAGAAAAGAGGAGCAAAAAAAGGAGAAATTAATTGTTGTGAAAAATACAGAATTAATAAAACAAAATCCTAGAATAAAATCCTAGAAAGAGAAAACTGAGCTTGAAAAAGAAAACTGAACTTTCCAAAAAAAATACATTTTTTTAAATTCCCCTGTGTGGAGTTTTCAATTGGCAGGATAATTTAAAATTTAAAAATTATTATTTATTTTTGTTTATTTTATATTTTATAGGGTAGTAACGATTTTCTGACTCATTGTGATATCACTGTTGAGATTATGAAAATTTTAAATGTTGAAAATATAAGATGATGCTCAAATGAAGCAGATCTTATATTCACATTTACTCCAACTGACCAAAAAAAATGACTTGAATAAATTCGCTAGTAATTCGATGCCATTTTCGAACAACGATTGATTCATGATCGATAGAACACAAATACGAATAAAATATAGAATGCAGTCTTAAAAATCACAAACAATTCGATCAAAATTTTTCTCCCTCGACCTCGAAAAAAGTTGGAAAATAGAAGATTTAGAAATATGTAATAAAATATAAAATAAATTCAAACCTCACCACAGAACATTCAGCGTACGAAAACACAGAAAGATGCAGAAGCGCGAATGGAAAGGAATGGAAGAGAAGAGAAGAGAGCACGCTCACGCAATCACGCGAGAACGAGACTCGAGTCTGATGATGTAATTTCATGGTAGTAGCGCTCTGGTCGCTTGGTTCGCATTGGCAAACGACCGATGCAGTTGCTGCTTTTCTCGCAATCGGTGTCGATTACATCTGGTTCATCAGTACTCGAGACATAAAGTGACTGAAATGAATTTGATTTTCTTAAAAATGTGTTTGATGAATAAAATTAAGCTATTTACTTTTACAGTATGTTTTTAAGTTAAAAAATTTGTACTTTTCAATTAAATAAATGGTGTTTAGTGTTGGATTTTGCCGTTAGGTATTGCTATTTAATAGTAAAGATGGAGGATTTTGATTTAATTCGGATTTGAATTTCGTTTTTTTTTATTTTTTTGAGATGAAATAATAAAGAGAAGACTAAATTACATCAGTGTACTGATTAAATAGTAAATTTATTTGTGGTCGTCAAAAAAAGATATGAAGGGATAAGTTCCCTCGAATGGAACGCATTAGATGACAGCATGTTTTAAGGAAATAATTGTTTTCATTTTACAAGTCCCAATTTCTTTGCTTCTATTTCATAAATTAGTAATCGCCACATTTTTACGACAAAAACTTCGGCTTCTTCGTCTAGTACCTGGAAAATTAAATATTTTGATGAGAAATGAGTAGTTTTGACTTTTAAGTTGTTGTTTTTTTGTTTTTTTTTAGGGGAATTTGTTTGTTTACCATTTGAACATCATCTAAAATACACTGTGGTGTACTGCCTAACATAACTTTGGAGCAAATAAAATCGACCAGTGTTGGTTCTTCTTCGCCTATGTACTCTACAATTTTTTTGTTTATCCATGGTTTTATCCTTCTTTCCATTAAATTCTAAAAAAGAAATTCAAATGGTAATTAATATCAATATTTGATGAAGAAAATTTAATTTTCATCATTTTTGATGAAAAAAAAACAAAAATTTGTAAAAAAAAATATTAAAGGAATAAATTTAAATATTAGTAATTTTTGCTAAAAAAAATAAAGTTTTCGACAGTTTTGGGTCAAAAAATAAAATTTTCATCAATTTTGAGTCAAAAAATAAAATTTTCATC
Organism: Strigamia maritima; assembly: GCA_000239455.1. Classification (NCBI taxonomy): domain Eukaryota; kingdom Metazoa; phylum Arthropoda; class Chilopoda; order Geophilomorpha; family Linotaeniidae; genus Strigamia; species Strigamia maritima. Next base: position 102,217 of record JH431071.1, read on the forward strand.
AATTTTTGGTCAAAAAAATAAAATTTACATTCATTTGTGATCAAAAAAATGAAATTTACATTCATTTGTGATCAAAAAATGAAATTTTCATCAATGTTTGATCAAAAAATGAAATTTTTATCAATTTTTAATAAAAAAAATGAAATTTTCATCAATTTTTGATCAAAAAATGAAATTTTCATCAATCTTTAATCAAAAAAATGATATTTTCGTCAATTTTTGATCAAAAAATGAAATTTTCATCAATTTTTGATCAAAAAATTAAATTTTCATCAATTTTTGATCAAAAATGAAATTTTCGTCAAATTGATGAAATTTTCATCAATTTTTGATCAAAAAATGAAATTTTCATCACTTTTTGATCAAAAAATGGAATTTTCATCACTTTTTGATCAAAAAATGGAATTTTCATCAATTTTTGACCAAAAAATGGAATTTTTATCAATTTTTGATGAAGTTTTCATTCATTCCTAACCAAAAAAATAATATTTCATTAATTTTTCATCAAGAATTCAAAATTTCAATTTTTCACATCAATGCGTGCTCAATTTACATTATCAACAAGTGTCCAGTCAATGCCATAAGCAAAAAGTTTGTCCTTCTCTGTAGGAATTTTATCAATTAAATTTTTAATGTGCTTTCTTTTCTCTTCTTGATTAGCTGAATTCGCTGTCGTGGTGCCTGTTGTGTTCGTACTATTATTTGTTGTAGGTTGAGCAACCGCTTTCTTTTCTTCATCGGTATATTCTAAATATCAAAACAACAAAATTAACCAAAATTCACAAACAAACAAAACATTTTTCATACCTAACGGAACTAATTTCCGTTTTCGTGGCTGTGAATCATTACTATCATCCTCGTCTTGATTAAAAAATTCACCGGCAACCAATTTTTTTCTTTTTGTTGAGGAATGATGCGTTTGATTCGGAGATGTCGCTAAAACAAAAAAAAAAAAAACCGTTACATTTTTCATGTTAGAATTTTCAGTTATTACATTAAAAACATTAAAATTTGCAATTATTACATTAAAAACTTTAAAATTTTCAGTTATTACATTAAAAAACATTAAAATTTTCAATTATTACATTAAAAAACTTTAAAATTTTTCAATTATTTCGTTAGAAAACATTGAAATTTTTTAATTATTAAGTCAGAAAACACTGAAATTTTCAATTATTTTTATTGTTAGAGTATATTAAAATTTTCAATTATTACGTGAGAAAACATTAAAATTTCAATTATTACGTGAGAAAACATTAAAAGTTTCATGTTTAATTTCAACGTTAAAAACATCAAATTTTCAAATTTATGTTAAAAAACAAATTTTTAAATTTTAAGGTTTGAAAAACACTAATGTTGGAATTTTAGAGTTTAAAAAACACCAATGTATGAATTTTATCGTTTAGAAACCTTTAATTGTAACATTAAAAATGAAAAAATGACGTTAAATGATCTTTTTAAAGTTAAAAAACGTCCCTTTTTAAATTTTTAATAATATAAATTTTTCATTTCAACGTTCAAAATTCGATTTTTACCTAATTTTAACCCAGTAAAACCGAGTTTTACTTTAGTTTCCTCTTTCGGAGTTGTAATAAGATCCGAAAATCCGGAAAGACTATTCTGCGTTGTGTCATCCACAACTTCCATAGCCTTATTCCGAGCTTTAATCACTTCCGGATCAACTAATGGCAACGTAACAGTCGTTTTAGCTTTACATTCTCGCTCCTCGTCCGTTAATTCCACTTTAACCCGCGGCTTAAACTGTTCTTCCCGCTCCTTTTTGATCTGACAACAATAAACAAACATTTCGTTCATTAATCATTTCAAAATAACAAAAAAAAAAAAAAAAAAAAAAGAAATAAAAAGCAAAAATTATTCACATTTTTTACCCTTTCAAATTCCGCGGTGGGATCCGCATGGCCTTCTTCCATTAATTTCTGTTTCAATTCCTCCAGTTCTTCTTTTTCTCTTTGCCGATCCCGATTGTCGTTCTCGATTTCTTTCTCGCGTTCTTTTAGTCGGCGAGATAATGCACTTCCTCTGTTTTGATAAATGGTTTGAATTTTGTTAAAGTTCTTTGGTCTTTTTTTGTTGTTTACTTGTAGTATTTTGGATCGTCCCTTTCGTCATCGTAGTCTTCCAAGAATTCCTTTAGTCGTTTGGCTTCTTTCGCTTCGTCGTTTCTCCTTTCTTCGTCTTTTTCTTTCTCTTTTTCATATTCCCGAGCCTTTTTTCGTTCTCTAGCTTCCCAGTTCCGTAATCTCTGAAGGAATTAATAATTTTAAAAAAAGGGTTTATTTTTGAAAGACCTATTCGATATTTCCGTTTGAAAAATATACACCTCCTTGCCAAAAAAATGGAACAGGTACTTTTTTTAAAGTCAGAAAATGGAAATTTCTTAAAAGCTGTAATACTGATTGACAAATGGTTTTAAGTGGATTTAAAAGAATGGTAGAGCTATCATTTTGTGTAAAATTTTTGAAGATTGATTTAGTAGTTACTGAGAAAAAAAATTAAAAACCACCAAAATCAGGTTTTTGCAATTTTGCCAATATCTCGAGAACCGTTGAAGATAAAATTAAAAACTAAACTAATCTAGGATGTTCAATTTCTTGGGCAACTTTTTTAAATTGGATGTATGGGTCTGCGAAGCCCTCAAAAAAAGCATTAATGGAGCTATGTAATTGTTGTCAACAATCAAAATTTTCAAAAAATCATTGTGACCAGAATTCTTGACGAATTAAGTCATACATCCTGGATGTGTTAGAGCGATGTACGCAGTTAAACATCCTAAAAGATAATTGGATTTGGATAAAAGTTCTAGTCACAATGATTTTTTGAAAATTTTGATTGTTGACAACAATTAGATAGCTCCATTGTGACTTTTTTTGAGGGCTTCGCAGACCCATACATCCAATATAGAAAAGTTGCCCAAGAAATTGAACATCCTAGATGAGTTTAATTTTTAATTTTATCTTCAACAGTTCTCGAGATATTGGCAAAATTGCAAAAACCTGATTTTGGTGATTTTTAATTTTTTTCTCAGTAACTACTAAATCAATCTTCACAAATTTTACACGAAATGATAGCTCTACCATTCGTATAAATCCTCTTAAAACCATTTGTCTGTCAGTATTACAGCTTTTAAGAAATTTCCATTTTTCTGACTTTAAAAAATTGCCTGTTTCCATTTTTTTGGCAAGGAGGTGTAATGTGTTTGAAAAACATGACAAAATGTGGATATTCCAATGAAAACATAGCAAATATTTAAAAAAAACAGAAACATTGCAATGAAAACATGACAAAATGTCGAATATTCAATGAAAACATGACAAAATGTCGAATATTCAATGAAAACATGACAAAATGTCGAATATTCAATGAAAACATGACAAAATGTCGAATATTCAATGAAAACATGACAAAATGTCGAATATTCAATGAAAACATGACAAAATGTCGGACATTTCAATGAAAACATGACAAAATGTCGAATATTCAATGAAAACATGACAAAATGTCGAATATTCAATGAAAACATGACAAAATGTCGAATATTCCAATGAAAACATGACAAAATGTCGAGAGTTAAAAAAAAAATACAAAAAATTAAATTTTTCAATGTAAACACGAAAAACTTTCAAAATTTTGAATGAAAATGTAGAAATTTTGAATAAAAAACAAACAAAAAAAATATTCAATCAAAACTTGTATTCAAAACCCCCAAAAATTCCATTAAAAACCCCCTAAAAAAAGAATAATTCGCCTACCTCTTGATAAGCAGCTTCTTTTTCCCTGAGTTTTCTCTCCAACTTCTTCCTCTCATACGCCTCCTCTTCCTCCTCCCTCTCCCTCTCAAAATCCTTATCCCGCTGCTTCAACTTATCGTAATCCGCTTCTCTATCCCTGTCTTTCGACCTCTCCCTGGACCGTGATCTCGACCTCGAATGATGTCTTTGAATAGGTTCGCGTAGTCTTTCCGGCGTCCGATTCCTCAGTCGATTACTCTCCTTCTCTCGCCTGTCCCGGTCCCGCTCTCCTCGATCACCGCGGTCCTTATCCCGCCTTTCCTTATCCTTCTCCCTCCGTTCGCGATCCCTCTCCTTCTCCTCTTCTTGTTTCTGCAAAGATACGGTAGATACCAATCCAATTTTAATAAATCTCCAACAAAAAAAAAAAAAAAAAAAAAAAAAACAAACTGAAAAAACCTGAAAAACGACAAAAATCGATGGATTTCCGGTTCAAATTCAACGGAAACCACAACAAAATCTGCCAAAATAACAAAAATTTTACCTTTTCTTTTTCAAAATATAATTTACGGATTTAAAAAAACATGAGACGAAAGTATGTCCAAGTTCAACACAACAGACACATCCTCCATCCCACGAAACGGGAGTTAACACGAAGATAAAACGGAAAAATTAAAAAAATTAAAAAAAAAAATAACCCTAAACACAAATAAAAGAAAACAAAAAAAAATATGATAATTTTGTTCCAAGTTGCACTAAAAAAATTTCAATTTTTAATTTTCTTAGATATGCACACATTCATACCTTCCGTGTCCTTGCTTCTCAATATTCAAATTTTTTAAGTTTTAACCGTTTTAAATTTTAGTAGTTGCATTTGAAAGTGAAAACCAACCTGGTTTTAGCCGTTTTAGAAAAGTTGCTTTTAGCCTGGTGTTGGTTTTAGACCTTAAACACTGCTTAAACCAAAACGATCTCCAGTTGGTCGTTTTAAACCTGGTTATTGGTTATAAGGGTTTTAGCAGCATTCTGTAGCAGCCATCTTGGATCAAGCATGGTGTTTCTCGACTCCAAACTGAGGTTTTAGCAAATAAAACCTGCAGATTTTGTAGGTGGGGGACATCATTTAACATCATACTAACGATTCCATGTGAAATCGGCATAAAACTAGATAAGAGTTGCGAAAAGTAATGACAAACCATTTGGACGAACATCAGCGAACATCGTGGCCGCGGAACATGCACCTACGTCGGCCACGATGTTCGCTGACGTCCATCAAAATGGTTTGTCATTATTTTTCACAAATTTTACTATTTTTTAGCTGGATCATCATAGAATATATTAGCCAAAATGTAATAGACAATTTTTGATTTTGACTTGGATTATCTAAAAAACTCTGCCAAGTTTAAGCTAGAATTTAGTTAAAACCAAAATAAAACCTTTAAAACCAACTTTTCTAAAACGGCTAAAACCAGGTTGGTTTTCATTTTCAAACCCAACTATATAGTGTTAAAATAAAACTATTAAATCAATTTTCAACACGTCACGGAAAAAGGAGTGAGAGGTTTTCGAGTGCAACTTGAAGTTTTCTTCCATCAGTTTTCCTGTAAAATAAAACAGCCAACCACAAACTAGCTGCCAATAAACCCTCCCGCAACTGTCAAATTTCACTACATGCCGATAAACATGCAAATTTTCACTAGAAAAACAAAAAAAATGTCTAAAAACAGTCAAAATGTATCAAAATTAGGCTCAACTCACCAAAAAAAATCAGTTGCTTCCAATATTCTTGTTTATTATTACCTTAACTTGCATCAATCTTGCCGAGTCTTATTTGCGGTACTGACTTATAAAACTAATCTAAGTAACTGAAGTAAGTTAAACACGCACCCAAAAGCCGATAGGCCGCAACGAGCCAACCGTCAACGGCATGAATACACAACCACCGTCGATGTAGAAAATAATAATAAAAAAAACTAACTTTTACATTAAATTATGCATTAATGCATAAATTAATTTTTTCGAGCTTAAATTTAAATTTTGGATGAGTGCTTTTAGCTTCTGCAGTGAATTTCAATACATGAAGTAAAAATACCAATTCTAGTAGAATTGTGAATATCCATTACATCACACATGACGTAGATTATATTCACAACTATACTGGAATATGATAAAATCACCCCAAGTTTTGAAACCAGCTTATCTTGCCCACATACACCACTAAGCCGACACAGAACCACTAAACCTTCAACAAAATACAATAATTTAAACGAATAAAACAAATAAATAAACCAGAAAAAAATAAAATAAAATATAAAAAAAAAAGATCCGATTTTCTCGGATTTTCCTACCTTTCTAACAGGCAACCATAGCTCAAGTCCCGCACTAATCCTATTTTTTAAAATCTTACGGCGCTCTAGCGCGACTAATAAAAAGAACAAACCAGCTGAGCTAGCAAAACCCAAACACGAAAACTTGACCAATTTTTTATTTATTTATTTATTTTTTTTTTTATAAAAATAACATTAAATTGATAGTAGAAGAATGTTTTATTTTTACTCACCAGTTCCTAGACAAAAACAAACAGCTTATTGCGCATGTGTAGGAGCAGATGCTCGGCTGATAGCACCAACTCAACGATAATGCCTATTGATTTGGGAATTATAACAATTGCTCAGCTCAAAAATGGCGAAAGGACGATTTATATATATATATATATATATATATTTATATATTTTTATAAAGTATTAAAAACAGTTTTTTTTAGCTTTCTATTTTCTAACTTAGAATTAATAATAAGAAAAAAGGAAGAAAAACAAAAAAAAAAGAAAAAAACCGAATCGAGTAAAAAATTGAATAAAATTTTGAATTTTCTCGCCAACAACTTCGAAAAAAAAATATTTTCACAATTTTTTTTTCATTTTGGGAAGATTTTATCTACGTAAACGTGAAAAATCGAACATTTACCTTCATAGTGTCCCGAAATTTTCCAATTTCTCGATGAATTAGATTTTTCTTATCTTCTTCTAAATCCATTTCATCCAAATTCTAATAAAAAAAATATAAAAAGAAAAAAAAAAAAAAATTAATTAGAAATGAAATTTAACATAAATAAATGACTTAAACTAACATCTTTGGCTTCGCCATCAGCGCCATTGCCACCCTGGCCACTTATTTTCAAAAGTGCTTCCTGCGCTCTCGATAATTTCTTACGAGGTGAATCTAAAATATGTGAATGTCGAGTGTGAGCTACCGTACACTCACCGTGCGTTTTATATAAGCCGGATTCAAAATTCCTTCTTTACCATTAGCTACGATGGACCGGGAGAGCTCGTGCTCGTGTTCACGTAGTGTGGCTTCGATGCCGGCTCTGGCGACACGGTCCTCGCGCTTCGTGTCTTCGTCGAGGTCGTCGTCGGTGTCCGCGGCGATCACTTCTGTTACGTCTTGGTCTCGTTTGGCTTTTTTTGAGGCTTTGTATTCGTCGAGTTGGAGTTTTGTTTTAGCGTCTACTTTGACCTGAGGATGAAATGTGAGGGTTAGGTTTAGGTTTGCGTTTGGAAAGTTGAGAATTCAATTTTTAATTGATTAATAAAAGGAAAAAAAAGTGATCAAAACTGGAATTGAGTACTTGAATTAAGCTTGAATTAATAAATTATTCGTGATTTTTTTAAAAAAAGAATTTATCTCAAAAATTCAATTTTTTTCTTTAATAAAATTCGAATTTTCCAAATTTTCAAGATTTTTCTTAACAAAAATTCACTTTTCCCCGATATTTCTGACACAAATTCACTTTTCCCCGATATTTCCTACAAAAATTTAATTTTCCCGATTTTTCCTACTAAAAATTTAATTTCCCCTGTTGTTTCTCACAAAAGTTTCAATATTTTCCAATTTTCCAACAAAAACCCGATTTTTCTGCTCAAAAAAATCAATTTTTCCATTTTTTGGTATTGGTTTTATTTTTTTTATTTTTTTTTAGGTTAAAATT
>JH431071.1:109973-135265 GCA_000239455.1 Strigamia maritima
AAAAAAAAAAAAAATAAAAATTAATCAATACAAAAAAAAATCTACACTTTTCATTGTAAACCACTCAAATGAGGAGCAACAAACATTACTCCAAAAACACCATATCATCCCTTAAACTTACCACTAATTTTTTATCTCCTATTTCCCAATCATGTAACAACCGAATAGCACGTAAACCTGACTCCGGATCTGCATATTCACAAAACCCAAACGCTAAAAAAAACCAAACATTAATAACACAACAAAAAAAAACCAAAATTAAAACATTACCTTGTAACCGACCCGACGCTCCCTGAACTCTTTTCCAACTCACAACCGACCCGCACCTCTAAAAACACCAAAAAAAATAAATAAAAAAAATAACCACCAAAAAAAACCCAAAACACCAACAAACCTGTAACAACGTCTTTATCATATTATCCGACGCTCTATCTGTAATATTTCCAACAAAAACAGTAATCGTCGGCCCGCCTCCCAACCGCCTAAAATCATCAATCTGAAAAAAAAAATTCAAAAATCAATAAATAAAAAAAAAATTCAAAATAAAAATTTCCCAAAAAATACTTTTTGTCCCGGCATCATTGGCGGCATTGGTTTTTTCCCCATAGGGGGCCTTGAATTGAGAGAAACAGGCGGCATCGGCATTCCAGGTGGCATAATCTACAGATAATTGAATAAATTAACTAAAAACTTTCCATTTTTTCTCATCTTAAACATCAAAATCAATTTACGGATGCTGGCATTACTCCTATTGGCATCATGGGTGCTGTTTAAAAGAGAAAAAAAATCGTTTTAATATCGATTTTCAACAAAACTTGCGAGTTTTATCATCAACTTACGCATTGGTGGCAATGTGTATCCAGGTGGGAGCATTCCTGGAGGCATCGGCGGCATCCCAGGCATCGGCATATGATGTCTGGGAGGGAATGACATCACCGGTTGTTCAGTTTCTAGTTTGAAAAAAAAAAATATTCAGTTTTATTTCAAGTTATTAGACGATTAGGGTTAAGTTTATTGTCGTTTGTGGTGCTGGTCGGCGGGAAGTGTTGATAAATGGCGGTAAGATGGGTAAAGGGTGTATCGAGTTGGTTTGAAATTCAATGGTGGACTTACATAAATGCACGGTAAGTAGAGTTGGACAAGTCACAGCTATCACAGCAAATGATCACTCCAAATACAACAAATATGGAGGACGCCAGGAATGACGATACGATCGAGACTGCATCAAGAAGTGGATCGCTGATTGGTCGAGATTACAAAATGATTTGTTCTGTTTGGAGAGGATAACGTCATTTTTTTTTTTTTTTTAGTTTAAGAGAATAAATCGTGATGGCGGGATCTGGTGGTGGGAGATTGTACTGTTGAAAATAATGGCGGAGTGTTTAAACGAAAATAAATGAAACTTGGTGTTTTTATAATTTATTTATTTATTTATTTATTTATTTATTTATTTATTTATTTATTATCCGAGTCGAAAACTCTTCTTACTGTGAAGAAACATTTTTTTAAAGAAACATTTGTGATGATGCAAATTTTGCATGCAAATGATTTTATTTTATTTTTTTATTTTTATACTGAACATAAAAAAAAAAAAACGATACTGTGATTTTATTGCTCTTATCAATTTTTGAAGTTCCCAAAATTAATTACACCGAAAATAATAATATATAATGGAAAAATAAAAAGAAGAAAAAAAAAAATAATAAAAATGAAAAATTTAAAATTCGCGGTTAATTTCCTAGGATTTTTTAATGACTATTAATGACTATTCATGATCCAATGGACACTGGGATCGAGGTCGCGGTGGTGGTGGACATGGTCGATGACGTTCAGGATCCAGCATTTCCTGATAAGAGAGAAAATTTAATTAAAAAATTAAAAAATTAAAAAAAATTGAAAACGCTTTGGAAATTTGGTAAATTGGAATAATGGTAAATTCTGACCAAGTTCTGGTGAATTTTGACCAAGTTCTGGTGAATTTTGACCAAGTTCTGGTGAATTTTGACCAAGTTCTGGTGAATTCTGACCAAGTTCTGGTGAATTCTGACCAAGTTCTGGTGAATTTTGACCAAGTTCTGGTGAATTTTGACCAAGTTCTGGTGAATTTTGACCAAGTTCTGGTCAAATTTTGACCAAATCCTTATTAAATCTCATTTTCTATCTTCAGCCAATACTAAAAGCAAGCAGTCAAGTAAAACACTTAATTTCCCCAACAATATTGTAACCAAAATATTAAATTTTATAGTAAATAACAAATAAATTTTTACTCACCTTTCTTTCTTTGTCATCCTATATACACACCGTACCAGCACAAATCAAAGCCAGCGTAAATAAATTCAAATAATTATTAATAATAATATAATGTGAAAACTAAACCAAATAAATAAATAAATAAATAAATAAATAAATTATTTCTTACCAAATTATATCTAAAACTCAACCTACTATATCACTAATCGTCAAACCCACAGCCAATCTATATAACCTTACATTATCTTCTGAAAAACAACTTCTTATGAAAAGAACAACAACTGAAAACATAAAAATCATTCATTCATTCATTCATTCATTTATTTATTTATTTATTTATTTAAGAAGACATATATATACTTATCAATAGGCAAATTGAATTGATGCAAAATATCAAGTTGTTGTAGATTTTTCTTATGTCTGGTAATTCAGCCCAACCAATCACCGAAAGTACAAAAAAAATATACTTTTGAAATAAAGTAGAAATAACAAAAAATTAATTTCCAGGGAGTTTATATTTCTGTCGTCAGGGTTCCCTCTTTGAAAGATTAAAAGTAATGAAAAGTAGGTCAAAATTTTCTGTTTGGATCTACTAGTTTGAACTAGAATATAGTATAATGATAAGTGGAATTGGTCTGCTTGCATTTTTTAAATAATAATAAGTTAAAAAAATGTTGGCTGCAAAAGATTTGTCTGGAATAGATAGAACAATGGGTGAAATCATTTTATTAAGTTGTTAACAGACTTTTGTACTTACTGATTGAAGATTTATATCAAAAATACGTCCAAAGTCCATGCAAATTTTCGAAATTTTACAAATGTTCAATTCCTTAATCTAACATTGATCAAATAAAACAAAAATTTCTAAATTTTTTAACAGGGATGTTCAAATAAAACAATATTTTTCATATAGACCATTATTACTGTATTGTAACTGATGACTCTATAAGCCAAGCTGATTATTGCAAGTTAATGAACAATTATTGTAATTATTCAAAAAACTTGCATTATGAAAAATATAAAATGTGTGATTTTGAGTGTAATCATCAAATCAAATCAAACTATGTAAGTTACACTCGTGCTTCACTGCATTGCAGTTGGTAGTGTTAAAAAGAGGAGGAATCATCACAAAAGCAGCACAACTGCCGAGACCGCCAAGTAAACCGGCTGTCAAAGCGGCCAGATTAACAACGCAACGGCCAAGTAAAAACACATCTCCGCAAAAACCACACACTTCACTTTACGTGGCCCTTTCCTGCCTGTTGGACACGGTAAAACGGCGTTTAGTGCGCCTGTGGTGTTTTCCGTGTTTGTTGTTTGATACTTGCGTGGCTGTTAGGGATTACGTGATGTGCGTGGTTGGTTTTCTTGAATTTTTGCTGTTGTGGTTACGTTTAGGGATGTGGGTTATTATTTTTATTTTTTGGTGTTTGCTGGGGTCGGAGTTGGTTTTGTGATCTATGAGTGTTGTCGCTGGGGGTCCTGTGTGTGGGTTGTTGCAGTTTTGTTTTGGTTTCCGGGGCGTTTGTTGCTGTTGGAGGCACACGCATGCACAACACGTCGTGCAGGTGGGCACAAATGCGACGTGATTGGGTACACCGTTTGCACATAGTTCTTTATAGAACTATTTCTATTTTTAGAGTCATTTTCTTTTCGATTTCGATCTCGGATCCGCCCAGCAGAAGCTGAGAACATTCTGCTCGTGCCAGTAGAGAGTAGAGTATAATCGTGATGGCGGGGTCTAGTGGTGGGAGATTGTACTATTTAAAATAATGGCGGAATGTTTGATATTATTTTAAAATAAAAATAAATGAAACTTGGTATTTTTATTGAATTTATTTCTTTATTATGTACAAAATTAGAATGTTCATTAAATAGTTGATGTAAATAACCGATGTTTCATGACTTCCTGGCATGAAATTCTATCTTTAGGTGATATTTGTAGTAATCGGTGAACTAAATCATTTGCTGGGCGCTGAAAATAAATTTAAAAAATCGATTTTATTAAATAAAATAAAATTAAATTTTTTCAATTTTCATCACTTATTATACAGACACGTCATTTTCCCTAAATTATTCACAGTGCTTTCGACTATCGAAGATTTCATCAACAGACCCATTCAACAGTCAAACAGAGACTCCTGACTGGAATCAAAAACAGAACTAAATATACTGTAAAAAGGATAAACTTTTATAGTACACAGTTAATGTTAGTATGTGCTCCAGGACATCTTCGATGGTCGAAAGTACTGTGAATAATATGGGGAAAATGACGTGCATAATAAGTGATGAAAATTAAAAAAATTTTATTTTATTTTATTTAGATTCAATGTAATGGCGCGTATTAATTGATGTTTCTCCATTTTATTAATTATTCCAAAAAAAAATAAACAATAACAAACATCCACAGCGTGGTTATTTCCCCTTTTCCAAATAATAGCCATTTTTTGGATGTTCAGAATTACATCTCTTTCAACATGGCCTGGAAATGGTAAACAACGATTCCAAAGTGCATAGAAAATGACACCTAACGCCCATAAATCGGCAGACAGTTCACAAATTAAATTTCCCTAAAATGAAATTAATATTTATCAATTGTTTTTTAAAAAATTTTACAGAAAAATTAAATATAAATATCAACATCAACTCACCATTAAGACTTCTGGAGCTGCGTAGGCTATGGTGCAGCACATTGGAGATTTGGTTTCGATTTCTGTTTGGTACTGCATGTTCCATGCGAAGCCGATGTCGGTCAGTTTAACGTTGAGGTTGCAATTGAGTAATATGTTTTCCAATTTTAAATCGCAATGTGAAAGTCTTTGATTATGAAGATAATTTAATGCACTTGTTAGTTGCCAGCACCAACGTCGAACTGTTGATGGAAATACTGATCTGTATTTATCTTCATTTTGGATGAATCGTTGCACGTCGCCTTGGCATGCAAATTGAGTAATAAAAAATGCCTTGGAAAGACAAATTTAAAAAAATAATAATTTCATGATAAAAATGATAATTTCATGATAAAAAATGATAATTTCATGACAAAAAATGATAATTTCATGGTAAAAAATGATAAATTTTTCCGAAAAATGATAAATTTTTCCGAAAAATGATAAATTTTTCCGAAAAATGATAAATTTTTCCGAAAAATGATAAATTTTTCCGAAAAATGATAAATTTTTCCACAAAAATTAAAAATTTGTCCTAAAAAAATTGATATTTCCTCCAAAAAAATCATGATTTTCCTAAAAAATTATAATTTCATGGACCTTTGATCATCTTGAAACTCACTTTCCGTCGCCCAATAATAACGTCATGCAAATGACAAATATGGGGATGACTCAATTTCGCCCATCGATCTCTAATACTGAATTTAATATAATCTCTATTCATTCCCCGTTTGCGTAGCTGTATCAACCGAACAACTTTCACCGCAACTCGACCATTCCCAAGCATATCATCAGCTCGATGAACCTAAAACCAAAATTTTTTAGAATTTATATATTGTATACATCGATAGATATATATACCACAGTACGACATCCCCCAACAGCAATGACATCACCCAAAATATATCCTACAGTAGCCAACCACGATTCCTTCGATGCAACCAGAAATATTTCTTTTCTACCACACAATCTTCGCTTAGTCACTGGTTTTCTATGATTAATCAGCTTCCGCAATTGCTCGATTAACTCTTTTGACGAATTAGGAACTATAAAAAACCAAAATAAAGATAAATTGATCATTAAATTATACATTTAATTTATACCATAATTACTTTCTGAAGCCTTTTGCGACAATTTATTATTCATAGCAATTGTTTTTATTTCAAATTCTGCCATCTAATGGCAGAAATGTATTTACTATCATTTTTTGATCTTTTCATCCCGCCCCCAGGTGACAACATATGACACTTTCTAAGAAAGATGATAGAAACTATTACCGGTATTGGTAAATATGCTGTTTTAAATATAATTATTGATTACTTTCTTTATTATTCTCTTATTAGGAATAGTATGAAAAGTTTGCCTAAAGAAGAACGACGTGGAGAAGCTTGGGAAATACTTCTTGACAATTTAAAAGACTAGTGTAATGCAAACTTATGCGAGATCTATTCATAAAAACACGTACTACGCAAATACTGTTCAGAAAACCGTAAAAGAAAAGAAAAGGAATTCAAAGAACGTGATCGCAGAGAAAAATTTGATAATTGATAATTTTATGGAGAAAGATGATCATTTTATGGAGAAAGATGATCATTTTATGGACAAAGATGATCATTTTATGGACAAAGATGTGGAGAAAGATGAAAGTTTTATGGAAAAAGATGTGGAAAAAGATGATAATTTTATGGAAAAAGATGTGGAAAAAGATGATAATTTTATGGAAAAAGATGTGGAAAAAGATGATAATTTTATTGAAAAAGATGTGGAAAAAGTTGATAATTTTATTGAAAAAGATGTGGAAAAAGATGATAATTTTATTGAAAAAGATGTGGAAAAAGATGATAATTTTATTGAAAAAAATGTGGAGAAAGATAATAATATGGAAAAAAATATTGAAAATTTTAATTTTAATGTTAATTTTATCGATAATTTTATGGAAGCAATAAATAGAATAATAATGTCATTAAAAAATTATAAATTATCCCTAAATTTTCTCAAAAAAAGATAAATATGCCCTAAATTTACTCAAAAAATATAAATTTCTCCTAAATTTCCCAAAATATATTGTCCCGAAAAATGATCAATTTCCGCATAAAATGATCAATTTCCGCATAAAATGATCAATTTCTCTCAGAAAATAGTCAATTTCTCTAAAAAATAGTTGAGTTTCTGTGAACGTATTTGTCTTTTGTTTTTCTTTGATGGCATTATTGGCCTGCTGAGTCATTTTAAATAGCGCCATCTTGCGATAAATTTTTTCGGCGGGAAAGAATAGAACAGCTGTTATAAGATGACTGAAATAAAACACACCATTGAATATTTATCGAAATTAATAGTTGATTTCGGCTTGACATATGTTCCTGCAGAAGTATTTAGACAGGCAAAGTTCGATAAAGATTATTCTGTAAGGAAATTGAAGAAAATTGCTGAGAAATTGATTGATTTTTTTGTGTCTTTTTGTTTATAGTGTCAACTATTATGGAATTTGTTAGCTGAATTATTCACAGCCAAGCAGTCCAAGTGGATTATTCATGCTGGAGTCGAAAATGAGTTGTTTAACAGTAAATCCAAATCAATTTGAGAATGATGAAATTTTGATATTTTTCTTAATTTCAAACAGATAAAGCAAAATTGATGAAATTTGTGAAATATTCTTTACTCGTTGATGGATATCCACCTGAAATTGTATCAATTTTATCACCTGATCACGGAAGTCGAGCACTTTTGATCTCATTTGGTTATTTTTTGGCGAAAACTCATTTTATTGATC
Organism: Strigamia maritima; assembly: GCA_000239455.1. Lineage (NCBI taxonomy): Eukaryota > Metazoa > Arthropoda > Chilopoda > Geophilomorpha > Linotaeniidae > Strigamia > Strigamia maritima. The sequence goes on from JH431071.1 coordinate 117,663, forward strand.
ATTTGATGCGATTACGAATCGCCAACACGAAGAGCAGATGGGAGAAAAAATTGGTTTTAAACGAAAATAGTGGAATATTGTATTAATACTAATGATTTTTAGTTTTAGTTTGGTGATCAGGAAGTCAATTTAACCTCAAAATGTAAAAATATGGACGAAATGTCGGAGAAAGGCCTTCTAAATGTGCCAGAATTGTGCGACCAATTGATCTGGTTGTTTGGTAAAACGAAAATGTCGTCGAGAAATTTACACGACGTCTATGAAGAGGAGTTAAGACTAATGAATAAAGTATTTTGAACAAAAAAATGTTGTTTAGCTAATGAAATATGAATTAATTGTAGATATTGTCAGTGATGGACATGGATTTTTCAAATTATTTTCATTTGTCACCGAAATTAGCGGTTCAGTTATCAACTCGGCCAACACTACAATTACAAGTAAAATTTTAATGCCAATATTTGCTTTATTGTGCAAATTCTAAGAATTGTTGCATTTATTAGCAAAATATGAATTTTAAAGTGCACATTTTGATAGAAAATGCACACAAGGATGCAAAAAGAAGTTATTTTTAGAGGAAAATGAGCTTATTTTGATGCAAAATACATGTTTTAGTGGCACAAACTGGCCTCTCTTTATTCCAGAAAAATAAAGGAAAAAAAATGCTGATTTCACTATAATCTTTTTCATTTTCAGTTTAGAAAGCTGCTGAAAGAGGAAACGAACATTTTAAACGTGTTTTTACAATGGAAGGACCAAGAAGGATTGTTTTGGAAATGGATGGTATAAATTATTCTTTTAATTTTCAAATATTACCCTCATAAAATCCATCTTTTTTCCCAGGTTACAGTTCTAAATGCTCAGAATATAAGCAATTCGCCAGAAATTGCTACAAACTTCGAAGCAGAAGCACTCGAAGACCCCGAATACATCAAATCTTCAGAAAAACACTCGAATAGTCAATTTACAGACCTGAGAAACATCACAATCCTCCCCTACGGAAAACAAACGAAATCCCTTACACCGTTATCACAATTATCCGATAAATTGACAGAAGAAATAAATCAACTTCAGATCGATTTAGACGATAAAAGGCATAAAGCTAACGAAACGTTAACCGAATTATGCGAACAACTAGACGGCGTAATTTGCATTCCACCAACTCATTTCAAGTCGAAATCAACAAAAATGAAATAAAAATTTATCTATTTACTAATTTCTCAAGCGAAACCGAAATATTCGTTCATTTTTCCCACGTAAAACTCAAATTTTTGCATCCAATTGAGTTGATCGCGATGAACCGAAGGATTTTGAGCGTTTATTTGAGTCTCCTCTTTAATGCAGAAGTAATTTGCAATACGGCCACGACACATTGGACATTTATCGACGTGGGCGAAACAGTTGCGGCATATACAAGCGTGTCTACATGGTAGTAGCACTCTGGTCACGGGTTCGCATTGGCAAACTACGCAGTTGCTGCTTATCTCGCAGTCGGTGTCGGTCACTTCTGGTTCATCGGTACTCGAGACGTAAAGTGGCTGAAATGAATTTTGATTTTTTGTTAAAAATGTGTTTGATAAATAAAATTAAGTTATTTACTTTTAAAGCAACGATTTGGCCAGTGTTTTGTTTCAAATACTGCGCGTAAATGTAGGATTCGTCTTTTAAAATGTCGTCTTTGACGTGGATTACACATATCATGGCAACCTAGAAATGCAAAATTAGATGTTGGATTTTTTTTACTTATCTAGGCCCGGATAGGCGACAAAGGGTCATTCTAATGCTTTAAATTGTATATTATTTATTTAAAAAATGCATTTTAAATCTAGAAATGCATTTAGTGCACTTTTTCCATGTAAAAATGCATCTAGTGCACTTTTTCCACGTAAAAATGCATCTAGTGCACTTTTTCCACGTAAAAATGCATCTAGTGCACTTTTTCCACGTAAAAATGCATCTAGTGCACTTTTTCCACGTAAAAATGCATCTAGTGCACTTTTTCCACGTAAAAATGCATCTAGTGCACTTTTTCCACGTAAAAATGCATCTAGTGCACTTTTTCCACGTAAAAATGCATCTAGTGCACTTTTTCCACGTAGAAATGCATCTAGTGCACTTTTCCATGTAAAAATGCATCTAGTGCACTTTTTCCGTGTAAAAATGCAATTATTGCTTTGAAATAAAAATTTTCAATCCAAAAAATGCAATTACTGCATTTTTTTAGTTCCGATTTTGGTTCCTTTACCACTCGTTGTACACATTCATTTCCATCTTCACTTGTATTACATTCTTTTTCAGCCATCACAATTACTAATGGATATTTCGTCCTGGGTGGCGGACCCAATTTCGAATTCAATTCGACACTCGGTTGTAAATAAACCTCATCGCTCTCACAGGCATCAAACGATTGAATTTCTTGTTTACAAATAACGTTCTTATCCAAAAACGACTCGTCAATCAAATACTGGCTAAGTTCGCTCCACTCCATTTGCAAAAGTTTATTCAAATCGTTTACTTCAACGCCCCAAAAAACTTGAAATAACACGGGGATTTGACTCGATATTTCACAATAAACACCTGAAAAAAAATAAAAATAAATAAATAAATAGATAATTCATCTAAAACTATTTATTTTTACCTTCTAAACAACACTCGGGTATTTTAACAAGTGTAAAAACAAACGGATTACGAACTGCGACCATCGGGATCGGTTTCGGGGCAAACCGGGGGGCTCTCACAACTTTTGTTTGAAACATATCTTCACCTTGCAATCTAATAAATACACCAATAAAAATGTAAAAACGTATATAATATAAAAAATTGATTTTTTTATACCTTAAAATAAACACTATGGTAACTAGTAGAGTTGTTATTACAGTAATAACTGCAAAAGAATTCGTCACTTCAGCCGCGGCAACTAATGCAGCGCCCATTTTGTCCAATATTGCATGGTTAGGTTACTTATATGAATAAATTATGAAGTCCTTCTTGGATCGAAGTAAACTGATGCATCATTTTAGGCTTATGTCTTTTTTGAAGTATTTAATTGACTATACCGCCATCTGTTGGCATTTTAAGGTTTTTTTGATGTAATCTTCCAACGTCATAGTTAACTCTGAAACTGTTATTTACTTATTTATTCAAATTCCACAATTTTATTACACATATTGCATCATTTAATGAAAAATATTTTCAATCGTTAGCCAACGGAACATCGACCTTCGGTATAATTACAAACACTGTGTTTGGGATCAAATTCAAGGTTTACTGGACACACCAATTCATGAATTCTTCCACCATAGTCACAAATCAGAAATTTGTTGCAATCACTTTCATGTGGATAAAGTGCTCCAACATTTGATTTGGTACAAGCCTAAAAAAATTAAACAATACAATTTAGCAAACAGCAATAAAGAAGTTAAGTTAAGTTAAGTTTACAGTTGAGTGCTTACATAAGGAATTGACATTTTAGTTGTTGTTGAAGTATGAATAATTACTGGAAGATATGGTTCCTTACAATTATAACGTAAACGGATCTCATTGATATCAAATGAACTCAATTCTACCCTTTGGCCAATATCATCATGCCCTTAAAGAAATAAAAATAAAATTTTAATTGTTGAATTTTCTGGTTATCTGGTTTAACATTCTCACTATGAATCTCCACATTGGTATCAGCTCGATTGTTTTCGTGGAGAAAGCCTGTTAAAAGAAAAAATTTGAAAAAAGAAATTACCGTAAAAACCTATGGGCTTATAATCGAAAAACCGTCATTTTTGACGTACGAAAAAAATCAAGCAGGCCGATTTTTAGCCCTGGGCTAAAATACGCACATGAGCTTATATTTATATCCTCATACAAGCCCATGGGTTTTATTGGGGGGTTTTTACGATAATTATAAGGTACACTGATGCACACTAACGAGCTGTAATAACACACATACCCAGTGTATGCATTAGGTGATGAATTATAACACCTTTATTCAAACAATCTTTTCCAAGTGAAATGAATGAATTCTTATTTCTTCCCACTGAAGAACTGCAATCCCTAATCAAAAAAAATTTAATCGTGGAAATTTAACTAATTACTTTGGTACGGTATTGTAATGTGTTACAATTGTTTTGTCTTTTCAGTTTTAATTTTTATCGAAACACTGTATGTCTGTTCCTCGGTTTCTTCAAATCGAATACAAGTATTTTTATGAAATTCTTCCATTGCTGACCACACTAAACTTTTAATATCATTTCCTATTAAAAAGAAATAATTAATATTATTGTAAATTTGTATTTTTTAACTTACCAATTGGCTCAGTTGACTCAAATTTAAAAAATACTAATGCATTTGGCCAATATTCAATCTGCAACAATAATAAAAAATAGATATATAAAGCCAAAAACCTCCAAAAGTTATTTTACTGCACTTTTTCGGGTATTCCATCAATATCTCCATATACTGAGACTAAAATACATACTTTCATTAAATTTCCTTCAACTTAAATAGTTTAAAAGTCAAAATTAATTATTTGCATTTTTACCTTCTAACTCATCTGGATTTGGCTGTGGAGAAGCTTGAAAGAGAATATTGCTTCCTGTAGAACTCTTCAAAAAAATACATATATTATAAAAAAAAAAAAAAATCTCTAAGTAAATCCAAGATATTCAGATTTATAATCTACTTTTACAATAGATTCCACACTGGTCATAAACAATAACAATAAGGCAATACAAATATGGTACATATTGATTACGTTGCACAATATGAAAAGAAAGACTAATTAAAGAAAGATTAGTGGCGAAACTGATATCATATATCAATGTAAATAAAAGATATCATCTCCACATATGGCTATATGTCATCAATTCCAAGCTTTGCTGCACAACTTTTACGTAGAAACAAAATTGATAAAACAATATTTTTTTTTTAAGTGTCGAAATCAATTTCCAAGAAATTTTTTATAAATAAATTTGGTATAAAAATATTGGATGACATTTCATGTAGTGACCATCCAAGACCATTCTTGTGCTGCTATGGCCACTCCAAAAATCCGTAATACAGCATATGCTGTGCAGTCCGGACATAGTGTCATCCGGATTCCGGACAGCTTTATTGTCTGAACATATTCTGCGCGCCGACCACGGTTGACACAAGTTGGCGTCGGAAACTTTTACATGGCAGAAATCTTGTCGGGTCACCTTTAAGTCCCTCAGGAGTTATCAAACGACCCAAAAATTTCAATTCTGTCCTACCAAATTTTGACTTCTTAGCATTAACAGTTAGATTGGCTTCTTTAAATTTTTTCAGGTCGGGACATAGGACAATCCATGTTAATGGCACCTCTGTGGCCCTAACGCTCTGCGCATTCCTATTTCCTGAGACCCGTCCTACGTCTGGACCGCACAGCACATACTGTAATAAACAATTCAATCGCCTTCACTTTCCTCATCTGAAGAATCAATCAAAACCTCATTTTGTTCATTCCGCTCATTTTCATCACTATCTTCGACTAAACTCAACTCAACATCACAATTATTCTGTCTATAATTCTGCAACACAGCCCAAGCTCCACAAGTGTGACTGGACATCAAACAATCAACTAAATGATCCTCGCTTCCATCAATACTCGTAGTCAAACCACAAACTTTAAATGAATTTGCTATAAAATCTGTCGACAAAGAATCCCAAGCTCGCTTCACCCAAGTGGCAACAACACTACAACTCGGCAACTTCACATTTCCATCCTCAGTATACACTTTATCCTCATTCCCCGAAATCCATTCATTGTAGCAATCATCCAACAAACTTTTAAACGGCTTCTTCCAACACGCATCAGAAGCTTGAACATATTTAGTTAATCCAGCCGGAATCACAGCCATTAATGCATTATACTTATCAAAATAAGTTTTCGTAGAGTCGCTTATATGGTACCGATAAGCATCCCAAACCACAACCCTTTTACTAGATGATAATCCATGAAAAACATGATCCAATAAGTCAATCATCAATTCATTATTCATCCATCCGTTAACACTGCTACCTACACCGACTCCGGGAACGTTCGATGACTTTTGGTTAGGGCTGTCAGTAGCGTGCAGTTTTTTAGTTCCCGATACTCGATACTGCTGATCACCTAACAGTACTTGGTTAAAAATAACAAATGGCTTTAATTTAGTTCCATCGCCTTTAGCTGATAAAACAACAGTGAAATAAATTTGTTCACTCGCGGTATACTTCAATTTATCCGATTTTAAGTCTTCTTTATCGAATGTCCATGAGCCGGGCATGTCGAACCAGACACCCGTTTCATCTAGGGCTATGATTTCGTGCTCTTTTATTGTATTTTTGATCCGCAGTTGGTTAGTGTTGTGGATGAATCGAGCGATTTTCTCGTTGATTTCCATTAGATTGTTTTGTTGTGGTTTTGTTGCTAATTTGTGTCTAAGCGAAAGATTGTTTCGTTTCAAAAACTTGGACAACCAGCCGGGACTTGCTTTGAATGTTTCCTTCCTAGAGTCTTCGTAGGAAGCAAATATGTCGCTGGCTATTTTGCGGATCATTTTTCGAGAGACTCGTTCGTGGTTTCTTTGTTTTTCAAGGATCCATTCCATCAAGTCGCTCTCCAGTTCGGCACTGATGAGTTTACGTCCGGCTCCTTGTACACGTTTTTTTTTGGCGCCGTCGCTTGCGTAGAGGGCTGTGAATATTATTTCTTCTTTGTTTCGCTTCCAGCCGCGAATTGTTGATGGTGTGACTCCGAATTTTCGGGCTGCGGCTTCGCCAGAGTTTTCTTCGGCGAAATTTAGGACTTCTAGTTTGAATTTTAAATCGAATGATCGAGGCATGGCAATAATATGTCTAAAAATAAAAAAATTTAATTTTTTTTACTGTTTTATGTCAAATAAATATTGTATATTACCTGAATAAACAAGTTTGTTGATCTTCTCAGCCGTTTTCAGCCTCGATTTTTCGCCGCAAGAGTAGGTAATACTAAAAGGTGGACGATCAATGACAGAAATATATTTAATACTTGATTTATTTAGTTATTTCATTTTATACTTATATTTGAATTTAATAATACTACACTTAAATTACTTGAAAAAACTGTTTTTATAACTATTAATATAGATTTTTCTGTTTTTCTTCCATTTGATTTTTGGATTTCATCTTGTCGATTCCGCTGGGATGCTAGAGATGGCGAACCACACGTGAGTGCGATGTGAAAGAAATAATAAGAAAATAATAATTGTGGTGTTGTTGAACTTAATTGTTTTGTACTATTAGGACTTAAAATGGTGAAACTACCTGGTAATGAGTTGGAAAAAATGCTGCGTGGATTGGGACTCGTGGGCCAAGCGATCGTCAAAGAAAATCGTAAACAAATACAAATAGCGTGGAAAAATTCAAGTTTGAGGCCGGATTTAAGAAAAATAACCGAAAATGCCGATCGATTGACAATAGAAGATTACCAAGTGATACAAACCAGATTTTAAATTAATTTCACATATTTATTTAACTTATTTTTTGTCATTTTAAACAGGAAAAAGTAATGAAAAACGTTTCCGAAACTATGATGCGTTCTTCCATGGTCTATGAAGGATTGAAGCAATTTTCTACATTTGTTTTTCAAAATGCAAGAGTGTCAGGAATGCTCAACGATTCTATTAATAGAGATGCGACGTCAACGAGCGGAAATAATCTTGACATTGAAAGTGATATTTTAATGGAGAAGCAACGTGAGACGAAAAAAGTTGAAGAAAATGAGAAAATCATTAGGAATAAACCGATAATTGATGAAAGAAAACATCAAAATGAATTGAAAACTCCTAAAATGGTGAAAATTGATGTTAAAAAAAGGGAAGAAGTGAAAAACACAGTGAAAGCGATTAAATTTCAATCACATCAATCTGTAAATATAAAAAATTTGAGGAAATTTATTCGATTTAATTGATTTTTTTACCTTTTCAATTTAGTTAAACGAACATGCGAAAGAGAGTAAAGTTCCATCATCTCGTGTGGGTCGATTATTGTCATACGGAGGTGAATTTTTCGTCAAAATTGAGTTATTTTATGTTTAAAATGTAAATTTTATTTAGGTCTTGTGGCTGGACTCGGTCTAGGAGCGGCGGCGGAACTTACACGTAGAACTTTGGGTTATTCAGAACACAAAACAAAGAGTAAACATTAAATTTATTTGTTTCCAAGTTTTTATTAAATTTTTTTTTTCTCTTAGAAGCAAATGATTTTACTACATTTTTAACTGAAGCAAATGCCGAAAGAATTGTAAATACATTGTGTAGACTTAGAGGAGCAGCCCTTAAGTTGGGACAGATGCTTAGCATTCAAGGTAAATCGGAAATTCCTACAACATTTATACCTACAACAAGCTTTTTTACATCTAAACATAATTTTTACACGTAGACACGTTTTCATGCCTAACCATGCCATTTTTACACATAAACATGTTATTTTACACCTAAATATGCCATTTTTACATCTGAATATGTCATTTTTACATCTAAATATGCCATTTTTACATCTAAATATGCCATTTTTACATCTAAATATGCCATTTTTACATCTAAATATGCCATTTTTACATCTAAATATGCCATTTTTACATCTAAATATGCCATTTTTACATCTAAATATGCCATTTTTACATCTAAATATGCCATTTTTACATCTAAATATGCCATTTTTACATCTAAATATGCCATTTTTACATCTAAGCTTGCATTTTACTCATAAAACAAGCATTTTTACAGATGAGCAAAGCATATAAAGCTTGAATATACAACCTATCTCCGGCCATGATTAATTATTTAACTTATTACAGATAACGAAATGATTAATCCGCAATTACAAAAAGTATTTGAACGTGTCCGACAATCCGCCGACTTCATGCCAAAATCCCAAATAGAAGTAAAAATTCTAAAAAAAAAAAAAAAAATCAATAATTCAACAATATTTCTTATTAATAAAATAAATTTTTAGAAAGTGTTTAAAGAAGAATTTGGTTCCGATTGGCGAGAAAAAGTGGACAAATTCGAAATGAAACCATTCGCCGCGGCATCCATAGGACAAGTCCATTTAGCCACATTGAAAGATGGCCGCGAAGTTGCCGTTAAAATTCAAGTAAAAACAATACAAAAATGAATATTTTTTTTCGTTATTTACGAATGGATAGTGTTCCAGTACCCAGGCATTGCGGAAAGCGTCAACAGCGACATAAGTTACTTGATGTCGATGATGAAATATTGGAATTTTCTACCGCAAGGGCTTTTCGTCGACAATATCGTGACGGTAGCGCGACGGGAACTCGGTTGGGAGGTCGATTACGAACGAGAAGCGAAATGTGCGAAACGATACAGGTAAATATATGAAATTTACATTTTAAAACAAATATTTTTTTCTGGATTTTTTTCATGGTTTAGGTCGTTGTTGGAGGATAATCCTGAGTTTAATGTTCCTAAAGTCATCGATGAGTTGAGTACGAAACAAATTTTCACTTCTGAACTCGTTTTGGGGCTTCCTTTGGATAAATGCGTCGAACTTGATCAGGAAACGAGGAATTTTGTAATTATTATCGAATTATTTGTTAAATCACGTAATAAAATTAACATTTTTTATGTTTTTGTAGATTGCGCACTCGATTTTACGTCTTTGTTTGAAGGAATTATATGAGTTTCGTTTCATGCAAACCGATCCGAATTGGTCCAACTTTTATTACAACCCGGAAACAAAACAAGTAAAATGAATTTAAAAAAAAAAAATAATAATAATAATAATAATAAATAAAATTATTTCAGCTTTCGTTACTCGATTTTGGCGCCTGTAGAGATTTCAAAAAATCATTCGTCGACAAATATATACGAATAATCAAAGGCGCTGCCGATAGAGACCGAAAAGCGGTCATCCATTACTCGAAAGAAGCGAAATTCTTATCCGGTCTCGAAACCAAAGTAAAAAATTAAACTAATTAATTCATTAAAATAATTATAATTTTTATTATTTAGGTTATGGAAAGTGCTCACGTCGATGCCGTAATGATTTTAGGCGAAGCGTTTTCGCAGCCAATTTCCTTTAATTTCGCGACTCAAGACACGACAAAACGAATACAAAAAATACTTCCCATAATGCTCCAACATCGATTAGTCGCTCCACCGGAAGAAAGTTATTCTCTACATCGCAAAATGGCCGGCGTTTTCTTACTTTGCTCGAAATTAAAAGCAAATATCGACTGCAAAACGATTTTCGATGACGCCTACGATAACTACACATTTGGAGACGACGAGGAAACCGAAACCGAACCTAAAGAAATGGATAAAAACGCTTTAAATTATGAAATTTAGAAAATAAAAATATTTTATAAACAAAAAATAATTATTTTTTTTATTTATTTTAATCTGTTTAATAAATACAATTCTAATCACCTTATAAAAATGAGATCCTGATAAGTATGGCCGTTCCACTGTCGTCCCTCACTCTGGACGAGTCCATTTGTCACGTGCTGAGCTACGAAATAGTCATAAGCGAAGTTAGGTTTTGCAAGAATAATTGGCGCGCAATTAGATGCAAGCTGTTTCACACCTGCAATTCAAAGAAACTATGATTTAGTTCATTTAGTATCTGTTTATTTTGTTTTTATCACTCGTTTAGCTTGATCAATGGCGTCCGTCAAAGTCGCCGTTCGAGTTCGGCCGTTTAACAACAGGTGAGATGATCGATAACTCATCGATAATTTCTTTGTTAATTGTTTGGTAATTTATTCGTTTGTTACGTTTTTTTATAGGGAGAGAGAAATGGGTGCTGAGAAAATCGTGGATATGGATGGGAAAACGACTATTATCACGAATAATAAAGTTATTTTTTTTTTCTAAGAATTTTTTTTTATATATAATTTATGCATTTATGAACAGATTACACAATCAATACAAGAAGGTGACTCAGGTCGGGACCGTGAAAAAGCGTTTTGTTTTGATTATTCGTATTGGTCTTTCGATAACAAGGATAAAAATTTTATTTCTCAGGAAAAGGTATCATTTTTATTCACTTTTATTTATTTATTTTTTTTTGAGATAAATAAATAATTTTTTCATGTTTTTAGGTGTTTAATGATCTTGGCACTGATGTTGTTCACAATGCATTTGAAGGATACAATGCATGCGTTTTTGCTTATGGCCAAACTGGATCGGGGAAGACCTACACCATGATGGGAGATGTGAGTAAAAAAATTCAAAATAAAAAAATTATTTTAAAATTAAAATATTATTATAGGAGTCTTCTAAAGGATTAATACCGAGAATATGCCAGGTTATTATTAAATTTTTTTTTTTTTTTAAAAAAAATTGAAATTTAACGTTTAATTAACGTAATTTCTCATACTTTTACAGAACTTATTCGAAAGGATGGAAATCCATCGCGGCCAAACAACATACAAAACAGAAGTTTGGTAATTTCATTTTACCAGCTGCATTTTACCAACTATATACAATTTATTCCTAATTATATTTTTACTTTAATCATTAGTTATTTGGAAATCTACAACGAAAAAGTAAAAGACTTATTACGACCAAATTTTGATTCGACAAAACTAAGAGTCCGAGAACATCCTCAACTGGGTCCCTACGTCGAAGGCTTATCGCAACATTCGGTCATGGATTATAATGACATTAATCAATTGATAGAAACAGGAAATTCATTCCGAACGACCGCATCTACAAAGATGAACGAAGACAGCAGTCGTTCGCACGCCATTTTGACGCTCACATTTGTCCAAGCGACTTTCAGTCACGATATGCCGAGGGAAACTGTGAGCAAAATTAATTTAGTCGATTTGGCTGGCAGGTAAAGTATAAAACATAAAATTTTAAATTATTTATTTACTAATTTTTTTTTTTTTATGTATTTTAGTGAGAGAGTTGACTCGAGTGGCGCTAAAGGACAGCGACTAGTGGAAGGAGCGCACATTAATAAATCTTTAGTGACATTAGGATTAGTTATATCAAATTTGGGTACATTTGTTTGATTTATTTTAATCAAATTTTTGATTTAAATATTTAAATTTTTCAGCTGCGCAGTTGAAAAATCGTAATGTTTTTATTCCATATCGAAATTCCGTTTTAACTTGGTTATTAAAAGATAGTTTGGGTGGAAATTCAAAGACGATCATGATCGCTAGTAAGTTATATAATAAAAAATATGAATTTTTAATGTTTATTTAATTTATTTAGCTATTTCGCCGGCTGATGTGAATTATCACGAAACTCTTAGCACGCTCCGTTACGCGCACACAGCGAAAAACATCGTTAATAAGCCTACGATTAATGAAGATCCTAACGTTAGGGTTATTCGGGAATTGAGGGCCGAAATCGCACGATTGAAGAGTCTTTTATCAACCAATAAGGTTTGAATTGGATAAAAATGTCAAGAAAATAATAAAATTGCTTTTTTTGTTTTATTTTATAGAATGGCAATTCGTCCATTATAAATGAACTGCAAGCGAATGAAGAAAAAGTGAAATTGTTGACTGAGAAATGGGCCGAAAGATGGGGCGAAACGAAGTCGATTTTAGAGGAGCAGAAAACATTGGCGTTACGTAAGTCGGGATTAGGAGTTATTCTCGATTCAGATAGACCACATTTAGTTGGAATTGACGACAGTCTTTACAGTTCTGGAATGACATTTTATCCGTTAAAAGTTCGTATAAAGAAATTTAAAAAAATTGAATTTGTAAAAAAAAATTTAAATGAAAATGTTAATTTTTGTTTTAGGAGGGCGAAACGATATTAGGAGGTGAAACGACATCTCCACAACCCGATATTGGTAAAATAAGAAGGATTTAGTAACTATTAATAGTTCTAATTGTATAAAATAATAGTTTTGACAGACGATACCAGTGGATCGGTTTGCACGATCCGATTAAATGGAAATGAAGCCGTTTTGTATCCAATGGATATTTCGTGTTGCATCGACGGTTTATTAGTCGAAGAACCCGAAGTTTTACAACATAGTTGTGTGATTCGCATTGGAAGGAATATTTTCCGGTATAACGCTCCTGCTGAAGCAGCAATAATGCGCGAAAGTGGAATCGCAGAGGTAAAAAAAAAAAAAAAATCATTTTTCAACATAAAATTAATATTTAGTCATTTTTCAATTTTATTTATTAGTCTCGACGGTCTCGAATGTCTCGACTTTCTTTTCTAAGTCAGTCAACGCCGAATCTAGCATTGAAACAAAGTGTAAGTAGGTTAAATTTAGATGAAAAAAAGTGGCTGGATAAAGGGATAAGTATCCAAGATTTACCTCAAGAAATATCCCATCTTGGAGATTTTATAGTAAGTTTTAAGTTATGATTATTGAATATAAATATATTTAAAATTAATTTTATTTTTTTTAAGTCTAAACATCGAAATAGGACGAATCAACTTAATATACAAAAACGAAATGCTTATGATAGTAAAAACGTACTTAATAGTCCTGGAAAATTAATGAAATCAATGGACCAAATAGTGCAAACTGAAACAAAGTTAGTTAAACCAGAGGTTCTCAACCAGTGGTACACAGTGAACCACTCAAAAAATTTAATTTGCATTGTAATTTGTGAAAGAAATGCAAATTTTTAACAGTTTACGTTAAAAAATGCAAATTTTTAACCATTTATAACAGTTTGAGTTAGAAAAATGCAAATTTTGAACCATTTTTAACAGTTTACGTTAGAAAAATGCAAATTTTGAACCATTTTTAACAGTTTACGTTAGAAAAATGCAAATTTTGAACCATTTTTAACAGTTTACGTTAAAAAATATTCATTTTTCAAGGTCCAGACCTTTAAAAAATATAATAGTACGAAAACATTTGTAAGTGGTACAAAGTTTTAAAAAATCCTAAATGTTTGAAACAACAAAATGTAAAAGTGTTGAGAACCCCTGAGTTTAAAGAGTTATTAATTCAAGAAAGAAAAAAAATTAACTTAAAAAATTAATGTATATTTTATAGTGACTTTGCTTGTGGAGATACGAGTCCTAAATTTTCTCCAAGATACACGTTCTCCTCACCCCGGCAGTCCGAAGTAGCCCTAACCTTAAGTGAAGCTTTCCGAAACTACCACGCGAGTATTTCATCTGAAGGAGCCGATCAAACGGACGAGTTAATGTCGCAACTCGCAAATATGCGTCAAATTCTAGAGCAATCCGACAAAGACTTGCGAAGTAATTCGAATTGCGATATTAAAAACAAACTACAAGTAATTTCACTTTAGTAATTTGAATTTACTCGAATTTAATACATTTGTTGTTTTTTTAATAGCAAGCGCAGCACATACGTGATCAATTCGATTTATTGCAATCGAAACTCAATTCGGTATCGTGTGACGCATTATCTCCGATTTCCAACTATTCTAACGTATTTAGTCCAACCGGATGCAGAAGGTAATAACTTTTTAATTTCATTATCTGAATATATTATTCAAATTAACTGAAATTTTCGAATTTTTCAGTGCGTTTGAATATCCTAATTTATCGACCGTCTCACTGGCAGATTACGTAATGGGTGGATCAGAACCAAATCGCGAAAACTCTTTAAGCAGGTAAAATTAGTAGATTAATGACGTCATTTAATCTCGTTTTTAATCTCGTTTTTAATTTTTTTTTTAAATAAATTTAAATAAATTTAAATTATAGCGCTTCTAGTCAGTTCAGTTTCTGCATCGATAAAGATGTACGTATTGTATATTATAAAGTAATTTATCTTCAATAAAATTTTTTCAAAAAATAATTATTTTTTTAGGATATTTTATCGGAGCACGAAATGAGCGTCATAATAGCGTCATTTCTAATTCGTGGATCGGGTTCGAGTGTCCATTACGAGTACGAAATTCAAATGACTGTGAAAAACGAATCGTGGACGATATATCGCCGATACAATCGGTTTCGCGAATTACACTACTATATGAAGCAGAAATACGGAAATCACATAGTCAAAGGACTACGAATTCCTTCCAGGTGGTTCTGGAGCAGGATTTCGGACAGCTCTGCCGAACGAACACGACAACAACTCGAAGTAATTCCATTGCCAACACATTGGCTAGAGCCTGTTTACTTCCGCATTAATACAAATTTACGGTCGTTTTTTGATTATTTTATTAAGTGCATTAAACAATCGGTGGGAAAAGGCTCTGGCCATGAGAGTTTGTCGCAATGTGTTTACTTTCGTAATAAATCAAAAATAAATAATTTTTTACTCTCAAAATTTCAGGTGTACTTAAATGAACTTCTCGCTCGATGTCTTTCGAGAAAGGAATGTCATTTATACGCGTACGCCGATTGCCTTTCGAGGGACCTGCTATGCAAGTACATTCCCTTCTTCCTGAAAGGCGAATTCGAGGGTTCTAAATTCACCGCGGGTTGAATGATATATTTACAACAAATATACTTTTAATTTGATTTTTTTTACATTTTTCCCAACCGTTTGTTAGAATTATTTTAAATAACAAAAATAATTCACACATTGATCTTATTTTGTCACCATTTAGTCATTTGTAAATAACGTTTTTGTGAATCTAAAATTTGTACAATTGTATGGTACTTAAAAAGCGGAGTATTAAAAACATTGTCATTGTAAAAACGCTTCACGTGTACATTGTATCAAAGAAATTGTTCTTTTCGTTTGGGATTAATCGAAATATTAAAGGAAATCGAATGAAAAAGTTCAATTTAGAACGGAAAAGTGAATTGAAATCGTTTTTCTATTCGTCAGGAACTTAACTCGATGTGGACTTTTGTTATAGAAAACAAAAAAAAAAAAAAACAGAAATACTAAACTTTGAAAAACACTTCACGTGATTTCACCAATTTCCGCCGATTCACTACAATCCATTTTTTCAATGCACGAGTCTTCGGAACTCGTCAAATCTAAACCGTCGCCATCTTGGTCTACTTCTTCGATTCGTCTTTTAAATTTTCCTGCAAGAAAACGGTTAAAAATGAGTAAATTACGATTTAAAAACAGATATTGTCACACCGTATTTCTCGAATTTGATCATATTTATGTTAATTCTAGGGCGTTTAGGTTTTGTAAGTCGAGGAGTATGGTTTTGTTAAGTTTTATTACCCGTTTGTTGCGATGTTTGGCCGTTTTGTAGGGTTCTTTTGGCCCGGTAAATCGGTTCGTATTCCTAATTAAACAATCGGGAATAGAGAAATTGTTGAAAATTAAATATTTGTCATTTTTTTTATTAGTGAATTTGTCATTACCTTTAATTGCTGTGCGAAACCGTCGTTGGGATTTATACAAAATCGTTTTTGTTGAACTAGTAAGAAAGCAGCTCTAAAAAAGTATTTAAAAAAGTATTTAAAAAAGTGGTTCATAACCGAGTTTCTAGTTCGAAGTAATAACTAACGACTAAAAATTAATATTTTTGGTGAAAAACCAGCTAAAAGTGCATATTTTTAGTGAAAAAATGATACAAGCAGATTTTTAGTAAAAAAAAACGGAAAAAAATGAACATTTTACTCTATTACCACAAATTTTAAATAAAAATCGAGCAGAAAAGTACATTTTTCACTTATTTACACCAATTTTAAGTTAAAAATCGAGTAAAAATGTACATTTTTACATCATCGAGCAGAAATGTATATTTTTCACTTATTTACACCAAATTTTTTTTTTATCTCAATTCTTAATCAATTAATTTCACAACTATTTTCTTTTCTTACTTATACGATAAACCATATTTTTCCATGATGTACGAAATAACTAATGCAGCACTACAAAATAAAATTTAAAAATGTAAACATTATTTTTAAAATAATTTTTAAATTATAATGTCTTGTACCTCCGTGATATTCCCGCATTTCCATGAACTAAAGCAATTCCTATTCAAGTATTTTCAACTATTAAAAACAACTTTGAGGACAAAACACCGCAAACTACCAACCTCCTAACTGCCAACAGTCATCGAGAAACTTCTTCACCTAAGACATATCAAGTTAGTATGTGCTCAGAACTCAGATGAATAAACAAACTATTCCACACCTTTGGAAAATGCTGAATAATATTTTCCGTGACACAGTCAGCAATGTCTAGCACCAGATATCTGAAAAAATAACCAGAGTCAACACTTTTTCAACACAAAAACGGCGAAAGAGAGTATATTCACAACCTAAAATTCACTTATTTGCCATTTTAAGTCCAAATTTAAACACAAATAACAAAAAAACAGCAAATTTTAGCTTAAATTCCACATTTCTGCCATTTTTTAAGTCCAAAAATAAACACAAATAACAAAAAAAAAACAGCAAATTTTAGCTTAAATTCCACATTTCTGCAATTTTTTAAGTCCAAAATTAAACAAAAATGACAATTTTTTAGCCTAAAATTGACATTTCTGATATTTAAAATCCAAAAAACCGTGAACAATTATAGATAAACATTATTTCATAAATAAAATTACTTAAATAACTCAGGAAAATTTGGTCTAATGAAGTGTGCTTCCACCGCCTGCCGAATACACACAATATGCGTAACCTTAGTTTCCATTAGTAACTCGCACTATAACAAATAAAAATCATTTAAAACATGTAATATTTTTAATTGAAACCCTAAATAAA
>JH431071.1:135285-162902 GCA_000239455.1 Strigamia maritima
AAAAAAAAAAATAAAAAAAAAAAAAAAATTAAAAAATTACAAAATTAATTTTTTTATTGTTAATATTTTTTGTAATACCTGCATATCTCGTCTCATTGCATAAGTCCAATCCTAAATAACATAAAAATAGTATCAAAACTTAATTAAATTTATGCAAAATTGTTGATTTTGTTTGCCAACTTGTCAACACTTACCAAACCTTCATCAAGTTGTGGAACTGGTGGAAACTCGGGCGGATCCATATCACCGTATAAACATCATATTTATATTTTTAAAATTACTATATAAACAATTATTTTTTAATGTACAAACGAGAGGAATTTTACTGACATCTTCAAACTCAAAGCCATTGCCCTAACCCTTCCCACAATTCCTTATACCGGAAGTAGAACTAACAGTACGACTCCCTAGATTAGGAACAAATAATGCATCAGTAATAAGAAAAGAAAAAAAAACTATAACTTGTCAAATAAATATAAATTGATTTTTCTTTTAATATTTTATCCAATCATATAAAACAAACAATCTTTCATAATAAATCTAAGTAATCGATACATTACACATGCCTGGTTTTATATTTCAATTTTTAAAAGCTGACTATTCCATCAAAAATAATATATACTATTACGTATAAATATCCAATACGCACATTTTTAAAACAAAAAAAAGATACATTTTACGTGTGTTTTATCTCATTAACAACCCTAGCGGCAAAACCCAAAACCAAACTGAAGTCCCGGAGTGAACTAACCAACTGTGTTATGTTTTTCCTATCTATCATCCAAAATACGACGGAGAAAGCGTTTGTAAAACCACTAACACGAAAAAAACAGCTAAAACTAATGAATCCATTTGTCTATTTGCAGTTTATAATCCGATAATGCCAAAACAGCTATGAAAACCATCAACTCATCGAGCCATCAGTATCTCTCCATTATTATTTTCCTATTCCAATACGTGATATCATCGATAAGCGCCAGTAACTCGGCAGTACAGTTATTTCACGGCTACGTAGGAGGCGGAAACTACTCGTATTACAAACTGACATTAGACGGAGTGCTTCTGCTCACCCTTAAATCAATCGAGGGCGATGCAGATTTATATATTTCGCAAAATAATCTTTATCCGACATTCGATGTCGACGAACACGCATTGCAGTCGACCACTTGCGGATTGGACAAAGTGCGAATCCCTCGAGATTTAATGCGACCGGTCGGAATCGGAGTTTACGGTCATCCAGCGAGTGATATTAGCAAATACGAATTACAAGTTCATTGGATCGATGACGATAATCAAGATCGATTCGTCAATATTAACGATTATGATGATATTCAGAAAGCCGATCATAATAAACCGGAAGCGCCGTTGCCGGCCATTGGCAAGGACGACGATGAATCGATTTTGTGGACTATTTTGGTCGGTATTTTGAAGGTGGTGTTGGAGATTTTAGCGTCGTAGATTTCTAGATTTTGTGATAGTTTTTTTCTTGTTTTTTTTGTGGAAATATTATGCAAATTTTTGTAATGACGCGTAAATAAATTATTTTTCTCGTTTTTCTTTCCCCAAAAATATATATAGATATTTTTTATTTGTTAATATTAGTTATTTCAGTTGGTTAGGTCGGTTTTTTTACAACGTGGATGTAGAATGCGGGAGGGTCGGAGATTTCGTTCATCGGTTTGAAGTCGCCGAATATGTGGTGTTCGCAGTAGCCGAAAGCTTCGTCTATCAGTTTGGTGAAGGGTGTCAGGCGATGAGGGTAGTATGAAAGTCGGAAATGGCTGGAATGGATAATTTTTTATTAGTTAATTTTTTGGTTTATTATTATTTTATTTTTTTTAGTGATTGCAGTGGCGGATTGGAGGTTTTTTGCACAGTATAAATGTTCAGAATTTTGCCAACTCGAGTATAATGAAGTTTTTCTATACTGGTGCAATAATACCGGAAACAACAGCATGCCGGATAATTCGAATTATTCGACTTGCCGGATAAAATGAGTATTATGTTTTACGGCCGGAAAAATGACCAGTTGTCTATTTGACAAAAACTGGTCAGACTTGTCTTTATCGGCATGCCGTTTTTTCAGAGGGAATCTAGTAATTGGTTCTTTTTAGACGAAATTGTGTGTTTTGAATATAATAATGCATTTTTTAAACATGGAAAACGACATTTTAACATGGAAAATAGCATTCTAACATGGAAAACAGTATTTTAGCATGGAAAACAGCATTTTGAACATGGAAAACAGCATTTTGAACATGGAAAACAGCATTTTGAACATGGAAAACAGCATTTTGAACATGAAAAACAGCATTTTGAACAAGAAAAACAACATTTTGAACATAAAAAAACCGAATTTTGAACATAAAAAAACCGAATTTTGAACACGAAAAACTGCATCTTAACATTAAAAAAATGTATCTTTAACTGCAAAAACTGCATTGAAACATGAAAATCTGCAATTTTTATACTTAAACTGGCATTTTTGTGTTCAAAATGACTTTTTCGTGTTAAAATGCAGTTTTTTCCTGTAAATTTTTCTTTTTTTGATTATTAAACAGTGCAACACGATCTTTTAAACCATAAAAAACCAAAACTTTGCCTACTTTAATGCCGTTTTCAACTAAAAAAAACAAAAAAACTTGCTCTCCTTATCCCGCCATCAACTTTAATATATTTTCTTACTCTAGCAATGCGCTTTTTTTCGTATGAACATCTTCAACACTGTTATCAATTTGCGATCCTAAATTTGTTACATCCATCGTATAATCTAAAGTAATTATAGTCGGCACGCCATCTTGATAAAGTATCGATGTATGGATATCCTTTATGTTTTTACTCTAAAAAAAAATAAAAACAACAAAATAACTAACTAATATTAAAAACATTAAATTTAATTAGACATCACATTATAGTAAATGTTTTTCGCTGGTGTTCGACCGGTATCCAGAATAAAATCGTAATTGCGATGATCTATTATGAAAAGTCCTCCAGGTTTCACCATTTCTTGGAAATTTCTTAATGCTAATCTATAAAAATAAATAATAATTTTTTATAATAATTAATTTACAAATAAAAAAAAAAAAAATAAAAATAAATTTTTACTTGATTTTTTGTTTGTCGCCTTCAAAGTCTGGTAAATGTGCAAAGGAGTTACCTAGACAAATGACGGCATCGAATCCTCCCCATGGTTTGAAAATATTTCGATTTTTGAAGTCGTCTTGTAATGTCAGCCAATTTGCTTCTTCGATGACTAATTAATTAAAATTTTATCAAAATTAAAATTTTTTTTTTTTTTTTAATATTTGGCTGATTAGATTGATAGGGTGTCAATGTAATCAACATGTTTAAAAAATATATTGATTAGAAACTGGTTTAAATCAGTTTTTAATCAAAATTTAAAGTAATGTGATGATTACTCAGCAACTTAGAAGGTGAGGAAAAGAGATAAAATGATAAAGTATTGCATAAATTTTGTCGAATTTCGTGGAAAATTCATCAAATTTTGGTCAAATTGTATGAAAATTCATCAAATTTTGGTCAAATTATATGAAAATTCTTCAATTTTTGTCTAAATTTATCAAAAATTCCGCAAATTTTGATGAAATGTGCCAAAATATTTATTAATCTCAACATTTACCATCAAACAATAAAAAATTATGTAATAACACTTCTAGACCAAAATATTAACAAAACATATCCAATTATGAATTCAAACATTTTCACGGAATCCAATGACATATCATCATATCATCACATACACGACCTTTTACGTCATTAACAACCTAATTCATCCAAAATAAAAACCAACTGACCCCATCTGTCAAAAGCCTCTTCCTTACGTCTATCCCACCGCTCTATCAACGCATATTTCAACATTTTATCGGATGCATCCACACTAGTCAACCGAAATCCCTGTTCCAGCAGCAAAATTGAATCAACCCTGCAAAAAACACCAAAAAAAATTAAAACACCAAAAACACAATTAAAAAGACCAAAACAACACAAACCACACTCATCAAGAGATTCCACAATGTCAAAACATCCAAAAAATACCAAAAACACTAAAAACATCAAAAGACCGCACCAAAAAACCACCAAAAAACTTACCCAGTGCCGCACGCAACGTCTAAAATATGTTGACACGAATATTCCTTTAACATTTTCGTCAGGAATTGTTTATAATGATCAGTCCGTGTGCTTTTATCGCCGATGTAAACCTCCCATACTTTGGCCGCTTTGCCGTCAGCATATTGGTCGGGTAGACCTTCAGTGGCTACACCGAGCGATCGGGTTCGATACACGCTATCGACCATGATGACACGTTATGACATGCAATCGCTACCACACGTTGCAGCAGACAGCAAAACTCGCGCACTGCGATTTGTGTCACACGATGATAAGAGCGCTCTAGTAACGTATTATGTAATCAATAAATTTCAATAAATAATTCAATCAATTTGTTTTCAAGAAGGAATCTTTTTTCTTTATTGTATTTTTATAATTTAAACACAGAAAAATTTAAACAGAAAAATATGGAAATAAGATGTTGCGCATGCGTATTATCATTCTGTATCTAATAAAGTGTCTAACCAATCTTCTAATTTCTCCGTTTTGGTTTCTAAAATAATTTTTTTAAATTATTGTAAATTTATGAGGAAATAAATTATTTACCGGTAAATAATTGTATTGGTTTGGTATTGGATTCTGAGAGGTTTTTAGACGTTTCTGTAGTGAAATAACGTTGAGTTAACTTTAAATGTATGTTAAAATGAGTAAAAAAAAAATGTTTTTTTTTTACCGTTTTCTTTTGTGTTTTTGATGGTTTTTTCTTTAGCAGGTGTTTTTGGATCTAATAAGTCGTCTAAGTCGTTTTCTAATGTCGATACGACATATTGTTCCGGGTTTTCTTGAGGTTTTTCGAGTTCAATCGGGTCTTCGTCGTCAATTTCCGTGTCTGATTTTTCTTTTTCGTTTGAATAGAACATTTCTCTAATTATCTCCTCTGTTTTTAGTTTTCCTTGGATGTACTGCGTGTGATTCTGCTGTGCTGTTTTCTCCATTTTATTCAAGATTTTTCTCTATTGTAAAAAAAATATTATTAAATTGTAATAAAAATAAAACTTAAGTTTATAAGTTGACAGGTTTTTTTTTTTGCTTTTATAAAGTCAATTTTAGCCTAAAAACATTCGATTTTCACTTAAAAAATTCAAGTTTTAACAAAAAAAAGTTTTTTTAGAGCTAAAATCGTTAACTTCTTGAAATTTGACGAGTTTTTTTGACTAAGATAATTCAGAAAAAATTTCAATTTTCACCTAAGATTATTACTTCAACTTAAATTTGTGGATTTTCGCCTTAAAAATACAAGAAAATGCAGAAAACATGTCAATTTTCACTAAAAAAAACGTCAATTTTCACCAAAAAACGTCAATTTTGACATGAAAATTAAATTTAAAACAGTTCCCGAACACAACAATTCAACACGGAACACCTAGCAACCCGATTCGCTCCATTAATCAATAAATTTACTGGAAATGCTTCAGCGTCGATCAAGAGCCGACGTGGCAACGGAATGCACAAAATCGCGTTGTTCAGATCATTAATATCCATCGCAAAAAATTCATTAATTTTAGGTCCATTCATCAACTCCTCATCCCATGCTTGTTCTTCTTTGAATCGAAACGACGATCCTCCACTGCCTAAAAACAAATTCTCGGCTTAACAAAATGTAAATAACACACACACACACACACACACACACAAAATATTATCACCTAACTGGAGAATTTCTTTGTAATCAGCGCCTCTCAGCTGATCTCCATACTTTTCTTCAACTCTTTCTTCATATTTATCCCAATTATCCACAATTTTACGCCGAGAAAATCCATCGACATTTTCGTTACTGGAATCATCATCACGTTCTTCTCGCTCTTCTTCTTCAGGTTTTACAGTCGCCTGTTTAAAAAATATTATATTTTATGAGAAATATGTTTATAGAATCATTTTTATACATACCGCTTTGGCTTCTTTTATTTTTCTTTAATATGGGCTGGTTTATGTTTATTTTTTGTACCTGGTTTCGCTTATGTTTTTCTCTACGACTTTGTTTATCCATTTCTGCGCATGTCTCAAAACAATTGGTTGAGGTAAAACCCGGATATCCGACATTTTATTAGCATTTCGAAATCACACATTACTGTAAAGAAATACTAATAAATACAATTGTGTTGGCGTGAAAAGAAAGTTATCTGATATGCAAATTATACAATTGTCATTTATTAATTTCAAGAACTATTCGGATTTTAGCAATACCGCAAGTGAAAAAATTCAGAATAAATAAAAAAAGACAAACTTTATTTGAAATTCATTTAATCATTAGACAGTTTGCGATTTCTCGTACGAGATTTTTATTATTACGAGACTTGTATTATTACGAGATTTTATTAAAAATCTCGTCATTTCATTTTTCGTCCCAACACTCTTGGATGAGATTTTTGAAAAATCTCGTTTCAAAATTGTCGTGTATACGACTTCACTTGCGCATGCGCACTGCATACAATCACAACAATTGTCGTGAAATTCTGCTGCCATTTTCCCTCTGCTTCGGCTGTAATTTTGGCAAAGTTGTGTCGATTACATTATCTCAGGTTAGTTTTTTAATCAGTCAAACACCTTGCACAAACCACAAGCCCAATACTTAGGCTTAATTTGTGTAAGGTGTCTTGTTTTCCTAAAAATTGCTGCTGCTGATCTAAATGTCGTATGTAATATCACAGATTAATGAACACAGATAGCACATTCAATGTTCAAGTTGGAAGCAAGCCCCGCCTCTGGCCACGTCCTATCGTGACGGTCGCGCCACCACAAACCATGGACAGTTGACAAACCGTGACAAACCGCAACACCAATATGACATTTTATTAAAAATTTAAAAAAACGAAATTTTTTTGAAAATTTGGTTTTTTTAAATCTCGTTTTCGGTCGCGTACGAGAAATCGCAAACTGTCTATTTTATCAAATTTATATAATATCAAGTCAAGAGCCCTGCTGCAAGGGTTTGCAGCACCTTAAATACCTGTTTAGACAATACAGTGTTTGTCAACCACTGAGGATGCATCACTTAGTATGGCACACCAATGAGTTGAGCAGTGAGGTCACTGAGTGCTGGGAGTCGGCAGACTCCCTGTCAAAAAGAGTGGGTTGAGTTACCGTACTCAGTGGATTCATTTACTTTGTGGGTTTATCATGGAATAGGTAAACCGAGTCACGACAAATTAACTCGGTTTACTATTCTAATATAATAATAAACCTGACTCCTTGGTTACAGTAAATAATAAGCGAGACTAGGTTAGGGTTAAAATGATAACAGTGGCTTTATTAAAGCTACAACAATAAGTCGGTGAATCCCGATTAATACTTAAATAAATGGTGGTGGTGTTTGGTTCGTCGTCACAAGTGGATGCCACAAGTGGATGCCGATGCGAATGGAGATCGAATCGGGCCTATTCCGTGGCTTGTTTTAGTTGTCTAGGGTTGTGGTGCGTCCAAGTATCCACTTGGCCGATACAGGAGTTCAGGATACCAGTCCTGAGTCCGATAATGCTTAATGGTGTCGTACGTTGGGAATACTCCAACGTGCACGCCAAGTACCAAAAGGGCGTTCTCATACGATTTAGTCGACAGGATGTATTCGATCTCTCGAACACGACTAAAGGGACCAACTTCAGTTCTGATCCGTTGCAGGGTGGGTCGTGTGATGCGTATTGCTAACGTGATGCCAACTCGTATCTGAACACGTGGTTGCACGGGACAAAGGAAGTCCGTGCGAGTAGGCCTAACTTGTAGGTGACGGGAGGTTCCCGACTTTTCTTACAAGCAGGTGAAGTTATACATGTAACGGGATGGTTCCCGTTCTAGATGTACGTGAGACTTTACAGTGTTTAACATCAAGCATCTATCCTCGGTCACTCCGTGTAAATGTGTTACTACGGCCTGATCGTTGAGGAAACTGATGCGATTGATGTTGTCTGGTACTGGTGTGGTTAAAATCTGAGCTCTCCAAGCAGTGCAGGGGCGTTTATAGTGTCGGGTCATGTGACAGGAAAAGGAAGGGATTATCTCTCCAACCCTCATTCCAAGAGCTGCACCACATGACTAACTCCTTCGTTTATGTCTTCCCTTCTGGACATCACATGACCAAAACCTTTGTTTATGTTTCCCCCTCTGACAGTCGCATGACCAAGAGGAGTGACCATGAAGGGGTGAAGGCAGGAATGTAAGGGGTGAACCCACATTCCAAACACAAGATGATTGTCAAAGTATTTTTAGTAATTATTTTCTTTACTCTAAAACTACTTTTATGTTTGATTTATTTTAGTAAATAGTATTTTGACCAATCAACAGTATCTTATTAATTTGCCAAGAGACCATAATTATTTTAGCCTTTTTATGTGACTCAGGGTCACAACAAATTACTTATTATTGTCCTACGACTAATGGACTTCCATAATTTAGTTCATCTGCTTTTGGTAGCAGCCGATCGATGTCGCTGGTCAGCGCTATTTATTGGTAGAATATGGTGTTATAAAGATAAATAATACGAGCGGTCTCGGCTTAATTTTAGCTAGAAGGACTGGCAACGTAATGTTAAACCTCCCATAGAGAGCATGTCGAGGCTGTGATTGGTTGAATAAAACATGTAAAGGAAACTTCTTTGAAAAAAGACAAAATCATTAGGGATCTGCGGCCAACTGCTCCGTTTCTTCAAGGACAAGGACGATTTCCTGGGCGACAAGGCCGCGGCGCCGCCTATCGGCATCTACCGAGCGACGAGCAGCGCGGCAGTCGACTACACGAAAAAGAAGTTCGCGTTCCGTTTGCGATTGGTCGACAATTCCGAGTATGTTTGTGGCCGACACGCTGTCCGGCATGTAGGAATGGATCAACAAAATCAATTTTCATGCCAAATTGCCGCCACGGATGCAACTGCTCAGCTACGAGGCGGCCGCTGCGACGACAAGCGAAGAACTCATCAAGAAACACAATGATTTCGAAAAGACCATCCAAGCGCAGGAAGACAAGTTCATGGCGCTTAAGAGAATAACGCTCGTCAGTCGTTTATTTCATAATTGGCTGCTATCGAAAATGTGATCTCGACATTCGAGAATGGAATTTCTTTTTAGGTCCATTGAAACCTTCTACTGTGACGACAGCTACAACCAGAAGCACAACACAGATCGAAATAATAACACCATGATAAAAACAAAATAATAAAAAAAGGAAAAATATATCCCACTCACAATATTATCCAGCCAACTGAAGCAAGATACCGAAATCAATTCTTTGTGTTTGATTATGTTTGATATGATGTCCATAATTCCTTTATCTTATTATCTTTATTATATTTTTTTATTTTTTTTATATTTACTTTCAGCATGTATACACCTGCAGGAACGACCATTCCTGGTCGCCAAGCTCCGAAAATGGAACAAAATGATTACCACCAGCTAATGTCGACACCACACAATGCCGTTGACTGCAGCGAGAGGAGCCCCATCCCCCCCTTTCCTGGCGAATAACTGGGAGTTTTTAAACCATCCGCAGCCAAATTACTACGACTACATTGGACAAACAAGCTTAGAGGATTAATTTCTAACAGTTTGTTCAATTCAATTGTTTGTTCCATTTAAAAAAACACATTTACACATTTGTTTTTAAAAAAAACAATAAATTAATTACTTGAAATCACAAATACCATTACTCTTAATGACCGACAACAAGCTTTCGCAAGAAATGTAACATTTTTGTATATATTGAAGCTGGAAAAAGAGTTTGAAACCACAAAAAATAAAAAATACAAAAAAAGGGCCCAAAAATCATCGACTCATACGCGAGTACACACGGTACATCACACAACACAACCTTCTACTCATCCGTCGAATCCTCACTGAAAAAATTAAATCAACAGTTTGGCCTAGTGGAGGCCCAGTGTTTGTACTGACCCGCGGTTTTGTAGTTGGGCTTTTGTTTTATTTATGAAATTTTTTTTACAGATCAAAACAAGTCGACGACAACAAGGCATCTGGCAGAGGTGGCAGCGCCGGAGGAAGTGGCAGTGCCAGCGAAGGTGGCAGCGCCCACGGAGGCGGCAGTCATGACAGTCATGACAGAGGTGGCAGTCATGACGAAGATGGCATTGCATAATGTTCCAACCATAAATCAGTCGAAAAGTATTTACGGTTAGGAATTAGGAATTTGTATTTTCTTCTCCGCTTTTTATCGTTTTTGTTCACTAGTGTTTCAATTTATTTTTATTGTTAAAATTGTTTTTTTATTTTTTTTGTATTTTCTTTTCTTTGTTTTTTTTTTAAAAAAAAGATGTCAAATCCTCACTAAAAAAAAAAAAATCAATTGCAATTACTGTTTTTTTTAAAAAATTCCTGCTGTACTCTGATCATCGCATCAGGAACATCAAATGAGAGCCCCAAACGTAGTATTGAATGATTACCTTCCACCAATTTGGCAATCTCCATTTCCGAACGGATCATCACAAAAGCAGATCATCACAAAAGCAGCGCACCACCCACCGGCCGACAAAGCCAACGCAACGGCCAAGTAAAAACAGACCCGGCAAAAACCACACACTTCACTTTACTTGGCCCTTTCCAAAATCAAACATACACAACACGCACAATGACACAAACAAACACCAAAAAAACATAAAAAACCAACACGAAAACACAACCACTGACCCAAATCACACACAACGACTGCGCACAAAAAGCCAACCACAGCTTGCCAAACACGCCATTACTCCTCAAACCTCATAAACCCACCACACCCACCAACACCAAAAAAGAACAAAAAAAAAAACCCCCAGCACATGTACACTATTATGCAACCCACCCAAGCTAGACTTGCAAAGGCGCGCGATATGACAACAATTTTGACATTTGAACAGGCCCCACCCACAAATGCAAATGGCGCTGATTTTTTTTCCTCCACTTGAATTTTTAATCTTGATTAATCAATGCCATCCACATCCAGAAAAGCCAAAAAATAATAAATTCAGCAATATTTGATGCTAAAGATTTCACACTAATGTATATTTTATGAAATGTCAACTGATTTTTCAAAAATTTTTGAAAGCCAGAAGTGGCTCTTTGAGCTCTAATGAAAATGCTCAAGCCAGAGCTTGATTTTTAGAGCGGCGCAAATGAAAATGCACCTTAACACACATCATAAACCAATGCCAACTCCAGCCAACTGCAAAAGGCAAAAACCCACGACACCAAACACAACCTAACCACCAACAGCCACACAAATATCAGACGACAAGCCGAAAGAAACAATAAACAACTGGCAGGAAAGGGCCAATCAGAAAATTGAATTTTTACAAAAATATAATATTCTTATGGATTTGGAAAAAAAATGTCCAATCTTTCATTCTAATTAAACATTTTACATAAAACTTATATTATTTGTTTTTTTATGGCGTCGTAGATTGAAGCTTTGGGACTCATGTCATGAGTTTCCCTACTTCCCCTTCTACTATTATGGCTATCCCAAGTCACATTACGTCACATTTACTTCAATACTTGGGTTCACACAATAAAAACGAGAGTTGAAACATAAGTTGACAATTTCATTCGAATTACATATAGGCCTACCATAATAAAAATCAAATTTTCAGTGTCCACTAAAATCGGACAGAGAGAGATTGAGAATTATGTTTATAGACGTTTACAGAGCAGAATGTCCATGCCTAAATCAAGTAAAGTAAGAACAAGAGATCAAAATAAAAAAGACTCACTTCAGAAATCAGTAGTTTGCAAAGCACTGTCGTAGACCTTAGGAAAGAGAGAGAGAGAGAGAATAGGGTTTACCGGCGCATTAACTGACAAAAGGAGAGAGACTCACATTAAAACTGACCTTAGGAAAAATTACTTAAAATTACACAAGTGTTATTCGGATTTGCAGCTAAAATTTTGGCAAATAAACTAAGTTTTAAAATATTGAAGATCAAAGATTCTTCATATATTAGACGAATGTTAAATAAATACGAGATTCGTTCGTATGCACAAAACTTCAAAACTTCGCACATGCGCGGCATCCATCTTGATTTCGGTAGTGTTTAGTCATCCAGGTTAGAGATGAAAAGTTCTCTTTTTTCGGCGTAATTAGATCCACGAAATTATCCCGTGTAGTCATAGAGTTGGATTTTACACCGCCAAACCACAGAAGATGTAGAGGCAATGCAATGCAAGCCAGGTCTCCATGACCTGAGCTGCTGGGGCCATGAGCCGCTTAATTTCAATTCATCATAATTAAGCAAAGAATGACCTCCATGTTTCACCGAAAAAAGTAAAAAAAAAATTAATTATAAAATGTATTTTAATTAATTTCTCACCATGTATTCTTTCATATATTATCGTCTCTATTACTAATAGAGATAGAGAATTGGATTTTACATCCCACTCCCACATTCAGACGCTCCGAGAATAAAGACCTGAAAGCCATCACCAAAAAGTCATAAATCATTTAAACAGATATTGGCGAACGAAAAATAAAGAAATAAAGAAAAAGAAAACGAACTCGCTTCAAGCATAATTCTTCCCGTGTTCTCGAACGTCGCCATCTTGGAACCGATCAGGTCAATAAAAGTGATAAATAAATGCGAATAAAAAAAATGAAGACATCAGTGCAAAATTCGATTTTAGCAGTGAACAAATGCTACACTCATTATTCGAATGCAGTCTTACAATGGTACACAATTTAACCTTTCGAACATCGCCATTTTCGAACATCGACATTTTCGAACGAACGAGGTCGAAATTCTGTTTTTTGTATTTGAAAAATTGAATAAAACGTTTTAAATTCTCGCAAACGAGTAAAAGATATACCAATACCATAGAATGTATTCTGTGCCAACACAACTACAAATTTTAGAACCAAGCAGCGACAGCCTGTCGTCCTTGCGGCTATTACGGCGCCTCGGACTGAAAATTTTTAAACCAGAGCTCTCTTTTAGCTAGATTTTGGCATAAAAACATACCCAAAACCCAAAAATCATACAGGAGTGACCACGGGGAGGTAGAGAGTTGGATTTTACACCCCCACACAATTATCCGAATAATTTGCCTTGGAACGTCGCCATTGCGATCGAGCAGCGCGAACGACGCCGGCCACGACTGCCATCCTTGCTCGGAGTGTGGAGTGGAGTGTTGTGTTGTGTAGTGTGTGTGTTTGCACATGCGCGGCTATACTCTCGCTCCCTTTCATTATTGCTCGCGTTAATGCGTCAACTACGAAGAAATAGCAAAAAAATCTCAAATGAAAATAAAATTCTTCAAAAATGATATAATGATATTTTAAACAAATCTTGCTTGAAACTAATTTTTCATCCAGTATGGTTGTGAATCGTTTTCACAATTATACTAGAATTTCATATCTCTTTCTATACAAAATCTTGAATTACACAGAACAGAGAAATTTATTTTGAGCATTTTGAATCCGTGCATAGGGTTAGCAAAATAATTTAATCATTTTATCAAATTTATATAAATATTTTTATTTTTATTTTTATTATATACATCGAAATCGTTTTATAATGATTTTTTTTTTCATTTTGAAACAGTTTTATAATGATTTTTTTTTCATTTTAAAACAGTTTTATAATGATTTTTTCATTAACGGTTTTATAATGATTTTTTTTTATTCTGAAACAGTTTTATAATTTGATTTTTCTCATTCTAAAACAGTTTTATAATGATTTTTCACATTCTAAAACGGTTTTATAATGATTTTTCACATTTTCCGCTTGCACTTCGGCCGCCATTTCCTCCACACGTTTCATTTCGGCGGCAAATTTTTCCGCTTCGGAACCGATATCGAGCGACGTCTTAAGCTTATCCTCCAATTTCAACAGCAACTGACATCTTTGTTCTTCGCTCATTTCCAATTTGCGGGATATATCTTGCAGATGTTGTGTCATGTCCGAAATGACGCGGTCTTTCATCTCCACTTGCTGATACAATAAACTATGCTAAAAAAATTTAATATTGTTAATTTTATATTTTGAATTAATGTTTAGTTAATTCCACCTGTGAATGAATCTGTCCAGATAGTTCCAATTTTTATAGTTGATTCTTTAAATTGATGTTATCGGACCTCATTTCTTCGACAGTTGCACTTACCAACTTAAAGAAATTGAATATTTAATTGACATATTTGCATTTCCTAATTGGTAATTTTAGAATATATATATTTTTTTTTTTATACAAATGTTTCGGATCCTCTAGCAGAATTTAAAGCATCGCCAGTTGATTCTTCCCTATAAAAACTTGAAAATTTGAAGAAAAAAAAAATCAAAATTCAGTAAAAGAGAGATAAGTGTTGGGTAACTGAGGCAGCTGCACAGAGTATAAACATGGAAAAGTCAAAATATACACACAAAAATAATGTTTTTGGATTAAAAATAACATTTTTGGACCTTTTTTTGTGTAGATAGATCACTTTAATGCGTTTATGCACCAACAATTATAATTTATGGAGCTAAAATACCCTTAAAATAATTATTATTGCAAATAAATGTCAAAAAATATCAATTTTTGCATCTCAATTTCCATTTTTAATCTAAAATGTTCAATTTTTGCACATAAATGTATCCAATTGATCTAAAATGTTAAATTCGTGCATATAAATGTTTATTTTAGATCTAAAATGTTCAATTTGTGCATATAAATGTTTATTTTAGATCTAAAATGTTCAATTTGTGCATATAAATTGTTTATGTAAAAAATATACAAATTTTGCATCTAAATGACCATTTTTTAATCTCAAATATAAAAATTGACATTTTTAGATCTGAAATGGACATTTATATGCACGAATTTAACATTTTAGATCAATTGGATACATTTATGTGCAAAAATTGAACATTTTAGATTAAAAAATGGACATACATTGAGATGCAAAAATTGATATTTTTTGATGAAAAATAGACATCTATTTGCATTAATAATCATTTTACGGGTATTTTAGCTGTAGGTGCATAAATGCATTAAAGTGGTCTATCTACACAAAAAAAGGTCCAAATATGTTATTTTTTACAATTTTACAATTTGTTCATTTTTGACCTACTAAATATTTCAATTTTATACCTCAAAATGTACTCATGCACTCAAAAATGTTAAATTTTTATACTAAGAAAAGCAGAATTTGGAATAGCTGCCTCAGATGCAGAAAACTCATCCCTGAAAATAATTATACATTTTAGGGTAAGGTATAAAAGATGGCGCTTCCTTAGGAAAAAACGGTGCGATCCGAAGATCTTGCATTGACTGAGAATGACGACTAGACTGAATAATAAAATAAACAAAAAATTAAAAATTCAAATAATTCTTCAAATTAATTGAATATTACCAATTCAGGAACTTTTACAAATTTAATCAAATTCCCAGATTCAAAATTATCCACTGATTGACATCGAGGTTGTTGCGAATTATCACCACCACACAATTGACAATTTGAAATTCGCAACGGAGGAGGCACCGAAGCCGTACGGCGTCCACGCGGCCGCGTTCCAGTGAAATTTACCGGTTCAGACTAATAAAAAAAATTTAAAAAAAAACAATTTTTAATCAAAGAAATCATTATTTTTTACCATTTTCGATTGTTTTCGAAATTTTACGAGCATTTGATCTATATTGATAAAATTTGTTATTCAAGTGCAACTTACAAAAATGAATAAAAAATGATAAAATGAAAAAATGATAAAAATGATAAAAATGATAAAAATATACCTGAATTGTCAGAATTATTATTACCTATACGGCTATACAAAAAAAGTGCTGCAAAGAAGAGCTAAGTTGCATTCACACAAAAGAAAAATTAAAATTTTTCTTCGGACGGACAACCTATCTAGTTCAACACATTGTTCACGCAAAATTCGATTTTCAGATCTGTGGGTTTTCAGCCTGTGCAGGCCGCGTTCGCCGCAGAACTTACCCATGAATTTAGAAATTTTGAATGTGACGTAATGTACGAGCGACTAGCTATAGCTTAACATGGCTCCCCATTGGATGCCGCGATGATGTCTACGGTGGCCCACTGGCGCCACACCAATTTCTTTTAAAAATATTTTGGGAAATAAAAGTATGTGCCCTTTTTTAATCAAAGTCTTGCAATGCCACATACCTTTTTTTTCCCAAAATATTAAAAAAAAATTTTGAAAATAAATTATTTTCTCCTTAGGAAAAAAAAAAAATTATTTTCTCCTTTTCAGAGGATTTTTGGGAAAAAAAAATTATTTTCTCCTCTTCAGGAAAAAAAAATTATTTTCTCTTTTTCAGAGCAATTTTAAAAAAAAAAAAATTATTTTCTCTTTTTCAGAGCATTTTAAAAAAAAAAAAATTAATTTTCTCCTTTTTAAGAGCATTTACGAAATTAGTGTTAATAGAAGGTATGTTTTTTAAAAATGATATTTTTTATTTAATTATTTTGAAATAGGTAAAAAAACGAGTAGTGTGCCATCTGTGTTCGACGACTTGATGAGTTATTACGAGCAAATGACGAAAGCTATTATAGGATATGATGAAGAACCAATAAAAGGAAATTATTTTTGTTTTTTTTAAACCTTAAATTTCGAATTTCATTCATCTTTTATTCATTTTTTTATTCATTTAATCATTTTATCAAATTTATATAAATTTTTGCATTATATACATCCAAATCTACGTATCGAACAAATACAATAAATCATACTTCTAAATAATCGTTTCTATATTTGCACTGAGAATCTTCCGCGCCCACCATTTCCTCGCACAAGGAACCTTTAACTTCCCCTTCTTCTTCATTCTCAAACTAATCCTGTGCACATCGGATTCAACAAACGGCTCATTGAAATTCGGCAAAATCACATTCCGCTTCAACCGGCCCTCAGGAATCGGCATGGCGCCCGCAAAACAAAACTCAATCACCACCCGCCGATTCCCCATACACAAAATCGACATAAACGGCTCTTCCGGTTCGCTCGGTTCCTCCACCGGTTCTTTTTTAATCTTAATACTCAATTTCTTCCTCTTAAACGGCCGCGTGACGCACGACCGAGGTAATTTCGCTATGGTCAACTTAATTCCCAAGTTTGGATCGCTCACGGTGCTTTTGATTCTTAGATCCATGTTTCGGGCGACCGGTTCGGTCTCGTTATCGTCGCTCAGCAACGAATTATCATCCCTATCGTCGTACGAATGCTCGTCGTCGGCACTCATGCTCTGTAATTCTTCGTCTTTAACGACAAAAGCTTCTAATAATTCTTCGCCGCTTTGAACCAATTCGGGCGAAGTGAATAAATTGACGACCGGGTCGGGTTTGGGTATATAAAAACTGGTCGAGGGAACGTGCGGTAAACGCATCGATAAACTATCGCCGAAACATTCGCAGAAAAAGTTGTAAATTTGTGAAATTGGCGTTTTTGATGTCAGTGCTGGTTTGATGTCTTCGTTTTTCGTTTTAATTTGTTGTTGTGGGACGCTATTTTGGATCGATATCGATGGGTCGGGTGGTTCTTGGAAAAATCGTTCCGTGCGTTCCATCATTATAATCTGAGATGCTAACTACAAAAATAAAACAAAAATTCAATCAATAACGATTTTTTAAAATACGTTATCTTGATTTTTAGTCACAATTAGAGCTCCATAGACTTTATATGCATCAGCTTTAACTTGAGCATTTGGGTAGAACTCGTTGTATATAACGGCGGAAAGATGTGGCCAATATTTGATGAGAAATGGAAGCAGATATTTTTCAATTGCCTAGAATTTTAAATCCAAATGAATTAATCAATATGAATGAAATTAATTTTTTTTAAGTTTTATTTACTTCGGAACCAAATGCAACGATTCCAATAATGGCGCCGTAATGAGAGGAAAACGGTTTGTTGTGGTCAGAGAATACGTCGCGTAATGAAGTGAGAATTTCGTTGGATAATTCATTTACAGATGATGTCCAATTCCTGTATAAAAAAAAGTTTTAATTTATTGAATGCATGATAATTAAGTGGATAAGGTTGTGGCAATTGAGGCAGATGTGACAGATGTCTATTAAATGGCAAAACGAATAAAAATCAATTGTTTTTAGTCCAACACTGGAATATTTACACTTTATTTCGTATAAAATACCACTTAATGGCTACAACATGCATAAAAATGCGGTTTTTTTCAATTTTTGCACATAAAAATGCAGTTTTTTTCAATTTTTGCACATAAAAATGCAGTTTTTTTCAATTTTTGCACATAAAAATGCAGTTTTTTTTCAATTTTTGCACATAAAAATGCAGTTTTTTTCAATTTTTGCACATAAAAATGCAGTTTTTTTCAATTTTTGCACATAAAAATGCAGTTTTTTTCGATTTTTGCACATAAAAATGCAGTTTTATCTATTTTATGCCTAATAACTGACTTTTTTCTCCGAAAGGAGTGGAATTTTCTAGAATTGCATCAGATAGCTCACAACCCGCCACAAACCAAATTTAAAACCTTGCAATAAGAGCAAGTAATCGTGCGGCGTAATCCCTCAATGTCCAATGATCATTTGTTGGGTTTATTGATGCCGCTAACGGTTCCAAAATACAATATAAAAGACCTTGTGTCAACAGACATAACTACAAAATAAAAATAAAATATTATTAACTCAATTTTATCATCAATTTTTATCAATGTATTTACATAAGGTTTCGGTTCCATGTATAAAGATTGATTGCAAATCAACGAGTTGACTGTAAACACGAGTTTCGTAAGCTGTGCAAGATCGTGACTCACTTTTTTCACCTAAAATCAAAAGAAAATAATCCTAGAAACCAAAATTCATCAATTATTTAACTAACTTACACCAACGGATACGAAATTAATCAAATAAGGCAAAAGTGGAGCAATCTTTGAACTTGCGCGCAGATCTTCAAGTGCAACCTACAAAAATGAATGAAAAATGAATAAAATTCGAATTTAAAACAAAAAAACAAAAAAAAAACAATTTACTTTCATTAGTTCTTCATCATATCCTAAAATAGCTTTTGTCATTTGCTCGTAATAACTCATCAAATCGTCGGACACAGAAGGCACACTACTCGTTTTTTACCTATTTAAAAAAAAACACAATAACAAATTTTTTTAAAAAAAAAATCAATTTGACAGTTATTTAACAAGTTAACCATTATTTCCTTGCGCTGCAACTGCGTTTTTCTGCATTCCTTCGACAGACAACCATTGAGCTGTAATATAAACAAATAAAAATCAATTTTAATTCATTTTTATCAATTTTAACTCGATTTTCAAACCTTTAACGAATGCGGGACCAGGAATATCAAACATTTGTGGCGTCAAAGCGACCTCTACTATATTAACTTCACGTTCTTCTAAATAATAAACATCTGCCTCTTTATGATAGTGAAATTGCACCGGTTCTGTGGTATTACATCCATAAATCGGCTACAAAAATACAAATTTCACGATTAAATTTTTAAAAATATACTTTTTTAACCTTAAACTCATACATCAACGTTGCTCCACTTCAAAACTTTATTAATATCATTCACTTTTAATTTTCTTCGTTTTGAATGTCGCATAAATTGACCGCAATTCTGAAAAATCCAAAAAAATCTCAATAAAAATCTTCAAATTGGATTAAAAATTACTAGATTCTCACCTGTACCATCTCCCTTAACCTGTAATTAGTATCTTCGGCCAAAGTACTCAAAACTTCGTCCGATAAATCGATAAAACCGACACTTTCTGCCATGTATTTGACAGATTCCTTTGAAATCTGCGCATACTTTTTCTCTTGCGAAATCTTCTTATCCTCCGACATGATTTTATACCAGTGATTTACTTTTGCGCTGTTAATTTAAACATTTTGATTTAATTTAAAAGAAATCTAGCAATTTTTTAAATGAATAAGCAATTAAATTTGATCCGAAATGATCAAAAAAAGGTGCGCGGACCACCACAAACGAGCTAACGAGAAACTCTAAAACCTGTCTATAACCGTATCAGAAAACCTTAAAACCTGAAATAGTCAAAAATAAGTCACATCTCTCACCGTCTTGGGTCAAATTGAAATTTATTTACCGTAATTCAACATTCTCAATTAAATAAATGATTTATTAATTAATCAAAGCAGTGTACTACATTTCTTAAATTTATAAATTATCACAAATTCACTGCGCTGTTTATAAACATCCAATCACAACTATACTAGAAAAAAAAATCATAAAATTTGAAGTAAAAATAACTGAAATCATATAAAAATTACTAAAAAGCAACGCAAATCAATAAAAATCATCCTAAATCAATATAAATGCACACTCGATTGTGGCGGTGTCTAGTGGGTAAAATGCATAATTCGAGGTATTATCTATTTAAATCAGTTACAATGTCATTTATATGAATATTTTTTATTTATTGATTTATTATTTTAAAAAAAAATACATTAAACTATCTAAAGAAACTTATGAAGCTAACACAGGAATTAGATTTTATGAAATCTTGCGCCACCAAACGAGAAATCCTCTAACTAGTCGATATAAATGGTGTAGGCTAAAGTGTTTCAGAAGAATCGGGACGCTCATTGAAAAATGTATCAAAACTGGCAGCAATGGTCTGCTGGAGCACAAACTGGTCACCAAATACCCCCCGTACAGCCATACATGCAATCGGCCATCGCAACTAACATATTGGGATGGCAAAACGTCCAAACTCCCACGTTGGCTCAATGGCAGGTTCCAAATAATCAAAGTAGTAATTTAATCCCCGTCACCACCGTCAATCGAAAAAACCCGTTTGTAAAATCACCCCAAACACAAAACAAATCAGTCGATAGTATTCCAACGCCGCTTGAACCAAAAACCGACAAAAACGAATCGAAAATCGACGACAAAACAAAAGAAGCCGAGGTAAATAAACCCCCCCCCCCCGGAAAAAAAAAATTATAATAACAACCCATAAAATATAATATATAAAAGACCATAAACATTTTTATTTTTATTAGTTAGCGCCGAAGGATTCCGAAGAGGAGAAACGGATGAACGAATTGCGCCAAAAAGCGCAGCAGTGGCAGGCGCAGCAAGCTCAGCAAGCACAATGGCAACAATACCAATATCAGTACCAACAAGCTTATACATTGCAACAGCAGCAACCGATAATTCAGCAACAACCACCGCCGCCGCAACAGCAGGCTTTAGGGGTACAGCCGGTTCCGTTGATGCAGACACCGGTGGCGCCGCCACCCGTTCAGGCGCCCGTGGATTTCTCGGTGCCCCCGCCGCCACCGCCACAATCTCATCAGCAAAACACGCAGCAGTCGAATTTCAGTCAGAAACAACAGAGTTTTAATCAACCGCAAATGCAATCTCATCAAGAAAACGAATCGTTTTCGTATCAGCAAAATCGTTTTCAGCAATTTCAACCTCAAGCACAAAATAATTTCAGACAACAACAACAACAACAACAACAACAACAACAACAACAGTCGTATCAAACTAGGCCAACATTCCAGCAACAAAACAACCAATGGCAGAATTCATCTCAGGTAAATATTTTTAAGAAAATATTTAAGAAAAATTCAAAATGGTGGATTTTTTGAATTTTTTAAAATGTTTTTAGACGATTCACGAATCTCCTCAGGATTGTAGTCAGCGAATTGCGCAATTAGAACGAGATGAGAGCGAATTTGAGCGGCAATTCACCGAATGGACGAGACAATTCGAGACGTGGCGAGAGCAGAATAAATACCACCCGGATAAGGCCATGTACGGCCAGTACGAACAGCAGTACCATCAAATGCACGAACAGTTGCGCGAACGACGGGAAAGAATGAGGCAATTGAAGGATCAAGCGCGACAACAACTGCAGTTGGCTGTGGAGAGCGGAGGTACGGAAAACAAGAAAAACAACAATCAATTCGATCAACCGCAACAACAACATAAACCGCAACATCAACAACAACATCAACAACAACAACATCAACCGCAACAACAGCAGCCGCCACCACCACAACAACAACAGCAGCAGCAGAATTTCGGGAATTTCCGTTCGCGGGGTGACGAAAACATCGATCGAAACCGACCCGGGTATTTTAACCAAATGAACAACAAGAATTTTGACCGGTGGGGTGGAGATCAACGTGGAAATGACCAGCGCGGAGGAGACCAGTTCGGCGGTTCCCGCTTCTCGCCGCGCATGACCCCGCAATTAGGACAGCGGTATTCGTCACACGTTGAAGAAAGAAATCAGGAAAACGAGAACCTCGATAGTTTTACATCGAATTTCGACAGAAAACAACAACAACAACAGCAACAACAACAGCTGCAACAGCAACAACAGCAGCAGCAACAGCAGCAACAACAACTGCTGCAGCAACAGCAGGAACTGCAACAACAACAGCAGCAACAGCAGGAACTGCAGCAACAACAACTGCAGCAGCAGCAGCAGGAACTGCAGCAACAACAGTTGCAGCAACTGCAACAGTTGCAGCAGCAACAACAACAGTTTTCTCAGGGAACGAATGAACTGAAGAAAGAAATGGAAGTTTTAACCGATAAAAAGGACTCGATTCCACTATTTCCTCACCAGATCGCGGATGTGGTTATGAACGTTGGGATCCAAAACGAGGCGAAAATCGAGGAAAAACCGTCGGAAACCGCGATAATCATCGACAAACCGATTGAAATTATCAATTTAGAAGAACCAATAACCGAAATAATAGATGAGCAAAACGAAAACGAAATCAACGTCGTTTTAAGCGATAAGCAAAAGGATTTGCTACAACAAACCGCTCACGAGCTCAAAGCTCTCGAAGTTGTGCGTGCGCAACAAGAAAAATTGGAACAACTGGCGAAATTAGAGCAAATGGCGCGCGATAAACGTCTCGCTGACCCCCAGTTCGACACTCGGGATACCCTAACACCGACCGCGCAGCAAATAAACCGACTCGCTGACCCACAGTTCGGCACTCGGGACACCCTAACACCGACCGCGCAGCAAATAAACGAGGAACAACAGCGTTTGATCAAACAAAACGCGTATTCCGTCGAATTACAGAAGATGAACATCGAAATGGCGCGACAACAACAACAACAACAAAGCAAACCGCAACAACAACAACAACAACAACAAAAACAGCCGTTGTTACCGTGGCCGGGGACCCCACCCAACGCCGAATACGACGAATTTGGAAACAAATTAATGTCGCCAGTTGGCAGAGGTCAAGATAGAGGGCGTGTAAAACGTGGACAGGACAGGGCCCGTGCTCGTGGACGGGGCAATCGAGGCCGCGGACGAGGAATGGATGAGAGTTTTGGGCGGCAGGATGTTGTTGGATTTGGAGTTGCGGATAGAGGACGGGGTCGGGGACGTGGAGATGGGTTCGGGAGGGGTCAGATGCCCAGTCGGGAACTGGCGTTGGGTCTCAAGTGGCAGGAAAGAGTTTTGGTGAGTTTTTTTAAATGTTTTTTGATGATTTATGATGATTAATTTTTTTTTTTTTAGGGTGGAGGAGGTGGAGGTGGAAATGAGAGAGGTGGAGGTGGCGGTGGTGAATTTCAAGAGGAATTTCAAATGAATGAAGTTTGCGATACGTTTGGTGGTGCTGGTGTGCAGAATAAGTGGTCGGCGGATGAGTTTTCGACGAATAGGGAGCCTGTTGCTATGTGGGGCAATGAGTTTAGGAGGTGAGATTGAATATTTCAACATATGATCGTTAAAAAAAATATTAAAAATTAATTCAGTTTTTTTTTTCTGAAAAAAAGGAAAATCAATTTCTACGAAAAAAATTGTAAAATTGATCGATATTTTGATTAAAAAGTGCATTTTTATTACGAATTCGTAATTTTAATTCGAATTTTAATTAAAAAATGCATTTTTATGACGAATTATGCAAAATTTTGATTAAATAATGGCATTTTCGTGATGAATTAGGCAACATTTTAATTTAAAAAATGCATAAATTTGAAATTTTACTGGAAAATATGCAACATTATCTTCTAAACAAAAGATAACGAATTTTATTTACTTATTCCTTAATTTTAGAGAACCGGTGTTTGAGCGACATCCGTACGACAAGCCGGAACCACCAAAACCGATCCTTTACGATCGAAACCGCATGGAGGACATCCAACTTTCAAGACCACCACTCCTCGAATGCCCCTATGAACTCCCTCGCGAACTCCCTCGCGAACTCCCTCGCGAAATCCCTCGCGAAATCCCTCGCGAAATCCCTCGCGAAATCTTTCGCGACAAACCCATCAGCATCGACTACGGCCATCGGTCGGCCTCGATGATCAATCCCGACTTGCCCCCGCTCAATTATTCAGCCGCGTTGAGCCGCGGTCAAGTACAAACGATCGACTACGGCCACGGACAAGCCGCTTCGAACATCCCAGAAGGTAAAATAATTTCCACGAACCCAAAAACTAAGTAAACAACATTTTTCCTCAAAATTTAGTCATCGATTACGGCCACGATCGAAGCAAACCGCCAATAGTCAAGAACTACGAGTCATACGACGACTGGGAATACGAAAGACGTCAATACGACGAAGGGCGCAATAGATATAGAGATAAAGAAATGCGAAATCGCGAGTCTCGTGAGCCCCGTGGCTTCGGTACACGGGACCGCAGTAGGGAGAGATTAAGGGATGAATTTCCCAGGGAGAGAGAACGAGAAAGGGAGAAATATCGCGATGAGCCGTAAGTTTTGAGCGATTTTTAAAACAATGTTCTTATTTTTAACAGCAAATGTTTTTTTAATCTTTTGCCATATTAAAATCGATAATAAAAATCACATTTTGAGTTTTTAAAAACAAGTTTTTTGTCGGTTATGTTTTCTTTAAATCGTTTTTATGCGAAATATGAAAAGCGGGAAGACATTTTTGGACGCCATTTTGGATGCGCGCGAACTGGTCGTGTTTCATCTTGTTTCATTAAGGTTAATGGTTATGTTTGAAATTTGAGTTGGCTTTTGTTTTAATTATGACCCGGGATGTAATATAATGAAGATCTGGTGTCATGGTTCCTTATGGATCGCCCATTAAATGATTTGAAGAAAATATAACTGATTTTTTTTTATTTTTAAAGAATTTTAATTTCTAGATTTTTTTTTTTTTGGGGGATTTTTAGGAAATTTGGACGTCATGACAATTCAAGGCCGTTATTCCCACATGAACTTATCCAAGAAGAATCGAGTTATTCTTCAACGACCCGCGCTGAGACCGTTTTGATAGAGGATTTGTTGTCGATGCCTGGACGAAGGAAGAGACCGCAGCGGTTGGTTATCATTCTTAGGGGGCCACCAGGGTCCGGGAAGACATTTGTTGCTAAATTAATTAAAGTAAGAAATGAGTTATTTTAATTTAGTTTTTTATTTTGTTTTGATAAATTTTTTTTTTAATGAAATTTTAGGAAAAGGAGACTGAAAATGGTGGAAGCGCACCTCGGATGTTGTGTTTGGATGATTATTTTATGGTGGAATCGGAGAAGGTTGAAAAGGATCCGGAAACGGGAAAGAAAGGAAAAATTAAAGTAAATTTTTATTATTTATTTATTTATTTATTTTTTTGTAATTAATTTTTTTTTTAGGTGATGCATTATGAGTACGAGTCTGAAATGGAGGATTTCTATTATTCAAATTTAGCAAAGGTTTTCAAGAAAACCATTACTGATGCATTCTTTCCATTCATTATCGTGGATGCTACGAATGACAAATGTCGACGATTTGAAGAATTGTGGAGTTATGCTAAACAAAATGGATTTCAAGTACGAACGATTTACTAGAACTCTTTCAGCGAAAAACCGTTATTGACGCTAGATCATCTATCCCAAAATAATTTGTTTTAAATTTTAATCAAAATCAGTTGAAAAATTCAATTTTTTAATCGAAAATTTTGTTTGTTTGGGGGGGGGGGGATTGAAATTAGTCAAAAGATTCGACTTATTTTGAATTTTGGAAATTTTGTCACTGAAATCAATCGAAAAACTCAATTACTTATCCTATTTTG
The DNA here is from genome assembly GCA_000239455.1 of Strigamia maritima. NCBI lineage: Eukaryota > Metazoa > Arthropoda > Chilopoda > Geophilomorpha > Linotaeniidae > Strigamia > Strigamia maritima. The sequence continues at coordinate 161,332 of JH431071.1, forward strand.
ATAATCAGATTTCCTCGATTTCGGAAATCCAGGTTTGAATGAGTCAGATTTCACCGATCATGTTTCTGACTGCTCTGAGCATGTGCAGTGCACTAATTCCTGATTATATTCCGTGATCCGGAACAAATTCGTTGTCCTAACTGAAATCCATGCTATCAGTGGTCGAAAGCGACTTTTTTTTTTATCGATTTCAGTAAATCGGATTTCAAAAATATGACGCGAAATGCGTCTAAATCCAGTCACGCAAAACGGGGAAATCGGAGTAATTGAATGCACCTAATGTTTTTCCGAATTTCTGTCAAAAATTAGTCTTAAAGGTTAAGTGCAGTCAAAAATTTAATTTTTGTGTGAGAGAGATTCTTAATAATAACATGCATTTCATTGTTTAAAATATTTTATTGATGCATATTTATTATTTTATAACAAAAACAATGTTTAGTTAGCTTGCCTCGTTTATCATGCAATGCATCATGGTCACCAGTTCCAATTGTTAACAAAATAACTCTCTGCGCATGCGCAGGTCTATGTGCATGCTCAGAGAGTTGAAATTTGACCAAACCTGAGAACTAGTTCTGGATCATTTAAATTTTTGGATTGGGAACGTCATTCGACCATGTTGCTTTGCGTTGTGGAGACAGAATATTGGAATTGTTATAAAATAATAAATATGCATCAATAAAATATTTTAAACAATGAAATGCTTGATATTATTAAGAATCTGTCTGCATAAAAAATTAAATTTTTGACTGCGCTTGTCCTTTAAAAGTATATTTTTTTCTCTGAATTTCTGACCAAAATCAATCAAAAAACAATTTTTTTTTTAAAAACTATAAACGTGCTTTTCGCTTTAATCGAGTCCGGACCGTCTAAATTACAACATCAAACTACAAATATCCTAACTCTCCCAGGTCTACATCGCTGAACTCGACAAAGACGCACTCATGTGTCACAAACGAAACATTCACAACCGCAGTTTGGACAGCATAACCAGAGTCAGTATCCTCACCACCAACCACCCAAAACAACCACAAACCCAAATAACCAAAAATTAATCCCCAGATCATAAAAGGCTGGGACACAACACCAAAACACTACGTACGTGTGGACATCCGCTCACTCCTCCAAGATGCCGCCATACCGGAAGTAAACAAACACTCAACCACCCCCCAAAAAAACCAAAATTTCTAACAAAAACTCACAGGTCGAAATGGAGGATTTTGTGGAAGACGACAAACCACCCATGAAAAAAGACCCCGCCATCATCGATGACGAAGATTCCTCCAATCAAGAACCGGTAAGCTAAATTAAAAAATTTATAAAAAAAAATTTAAAAATGGCTGCCATTAAAAAAAAAAAAAAAAAAAAAAAAAATAGGTAAGTATATCATTTTCCACACATTTCTTTGATGTATTTGACAAAGTTAAAAAGCGCTGCTGTTAAGAATTTGTGATAATGCGCGCATATTTGTTAATGCGTAATGTCCGCTGAACGGGATATTACGTATATGTTAATGCCAGTGGTTGTATATGTTCTTCTGGACTAAGCGAAGCTTGACCAGAAGTCGATTGATT
>JH431071.1:173734-193318 GCA_000239455.1 Strigamia maritima
ACGGTACGTACCGTCCTCTCTCTCTCTCTCTCTCTCTCTCTCTGACTTTGTGTGGTCCATATCCTGTTTATCTATTTATTCCGAGAATAAACACTGTGACAAGAGGCATTTGTTTATATGGCCGTGATCATTTCCTAGCAATTAATAAGGAAGTCAGTAATGTTTTGACTTTGATTTACGTGCTGATAGTAAAAATAAATAAAAATGGAGGAGACTATACTGTGAATGGGCTGGAAATGTATTTTGGAAAAATTTATTTTTTATTTTTAATGGATTTTATGAAATGAGGTGGCCATTTTGACTTATGCATGTTATGGTTAATTCATATTGGTGTTCACACCACTCCATAACCAGTGTTGGGCCCGCTAACTAACAAGATTAGCTACGCTAAAATTTCGCTAATTGTCGCTAGCGCTGCATTGCGCAGCCATTTTGCATTACGTTATGGTCTATAACGTAACGCAAAATGACTGCGTAATGCATTTTGAGTTTGACGTAAACTTAAGCTCCTACTTTGAAATTGATTTTGAAGTAGGAAGTAACGTAACTTAAGAAATTGCGGCAAGCAATGAGAAGACGGCTTTACTGGCCATCAGATGGTATTGTTTGTTTCAGCCATCTTTTGCAGGCAAAAAATTTCGACAAAATTGATACCGTATTTTGTCGATTAAAGGCCGCCCTCGAATTACGGCCGCCCTCGAATTACGGCCGCGCCCCTCGGCTGTAATTCAAAATAAACGCCGCACTCGAATTACGGCCGCGGCCATTATTCGAAGTTTATTTATCAGTTTTGAAGTAATGTATATTTAATACATTACTTCAAAACTGATAAATAAACTTACATTATTACGTTTGCAAGTACTGTATATTTACTCTGTGTAGTAGAGAAGATCAAAGTGATTTCACAATTGGTTTTTTTCTCTACTATACAGAGTATATATACAGTAGATGCAAACGTTTTTAATACGTTTGCATAGCTAAACGCAACGTACGTACGTACGTTCGTTTCATGTACGCAACTTTTTAAGTTGTTTTTAACTTTAAAAAGTTGCGTACATGAAACGCAATTTACGGCAAACGATTTAAACGCCGCCCTCGAATTACGGCCGCACCCCTCGGCCGCAATTTGTAATAAAGGCCGCGGCCTTTAATCGACAAAATACGGTATTCAGTTTAATTGAATTTCAAATTCAGTGGTTACCGGTATGTGACTAATAAACATAATTTATTCAATTTATCTTCTGGGATTCCCACCCCTTTTATCTCCAATCCAGACATGTATAAAAAAAAAATGTTAATTAGTGTTGGGCTGTTGGCTGAAGACTTGCTCTTTCAAGTGTTTTGCCCTTAGACTATCTAGTACTTGTCCAGCTGCAACATTTTTGAAAAACTCTACATTGTTACAATACAGTATACAACATTATATAAAATTAGATATTTAGGTTAGAAGAAAATGAAGAATTTGTTGACCTCTTCTTTTTTCTTACATAATTCCAGTTTTTGTGCTTTGAAATGTTTATAACATTGTTTTTGGTTCACAAATAAAAATTGTGTCAAGACTGCCTAAAATCCATCATCTGCTCATGACCTTATTCAGCATAAATTACTTTTTTTTTAAAAAAAAAACTCATCAACAAAAATGTGATTATTTCCTTGTAATCTGAGATATAAAAATGTCACTTCCGGTCTTCTAACTGATCCATTAAACTGAATGCACCTAGTATGATGAAATAAACATACTAGGTGAAATGTCAAGAATAAAGGGTCTTGTGTCCATTTTACACTTGAAACATGGGACACCCAAGGAGTAATTCTTTGGGAAAAAAAGTATGGCTGCTCCCTAGGTGGTTGCCAAAGATTTGGCGCGAACTTGAATTTTAACACGAAGAATCCAGCCCTTCTCTGCGTGGTACCTGAGAAGAAAAAAAAAGCACCCACTAGGAAAAAAATATCAAAACCACAAATGATTTATTTTATTCCCCAAAACTATCACTGATTTAATATTCTACTTGTTTTGATTTATTATTTACCACTACTGGATACAATAGTTTGACCGGTACTCAAATTATAACCGATATGCTAAAAAGGATTATCGAGAAACAAATATCGGCCAATACAGATATCGCTACAACATAGCTATCAGAGACAATCGTAGACCCTATTTTGAAAACCTATTGTTTAGTTCACATTTTTTTTATTACGAGAATGCCAAAATAGCGAGATATTGTTAAAAATCTCGCCGTAAAAATTCTCGTTTGAAAGGTCTCGGTCGAGATTTTTCAAAAATCTCGTTTCAAATTGTCGTGTATACGACTTGATTTGCGCTTGCGCACTGCATACAATACAACTATTATCGTGAAATTCTGCGCCATTTTCCTTCCGCTTCTGCTGCAATGTTGGCAAATTTGTGTCGATTTCAATATCTCGGGTTAGTTTTTTTTATCGGCAAACACCACTATACGCCCAATACTTAGGCTTAATTTGTGACAAGGTGTCTAGTTCTACTAAAAATTGTTGCCGTCGATTTGTGTGTCGTATGTAACACGTTTCGTGACAAATCGCAAACACACGATACGACATTTTATTAACGAGATTTAAATTTTTGTAAAATTTCGTTTTTTTAAATCTCGTTTTCAATCTCGTACGAGAAATCGCAAACTGTCTATTGGTGTTCATGTGCAAGATGGCTGTGCAATGCATTGGGGGTTTAAAATCACAGACGTAAACTTAAGTTCTACTTCAAAATTGATTTTGAAGTAGGAAAGTAATGTAACTTATGAAATTACGGCAACCAATGAGAAGATGGCTGCTTCTCACATTAAGAGCTAGATGGAATGAGAAATTCCATCTAGTGATTAGTCAGTTTACATTTACTGTCTACTGTCAGTGTGAACAAAACCATACGTTATATTACATTACGTTCAATGTGAACTAACAGTAAAGGTACAGTAGGTTCAATATCCAACAATTCGTGCACGAAACTGAGAAGTGAACTTTTTTTGCATTGTACTGAAAGTATATATTGTGGTATCTTATTTTAATCTTCTAGTCGAGCCAAAAAATGTGCAACAATTCAAAAACCCAAATGTAAATCATTTTTCAAATATTTTAAAAGCGTTTTCGTTTGTTAACAATTGCACGCACATTTTTGGACTACGAACCAATGATTTTTCGATTCAGCTCAACTAGAGGATTAAAATAATCACAAGCTACTTTTATTCTTGTTACAATTTTTAACTTTAGTAGTCATTTTACAGTCCCCATTTTAAATCACAAAAACTATAACCTAGGCCCACCCTCCAAGACCCTGCCACAAGGTGGCAAATCAATTGTGGGTAAATCCGGCATTGAATTTTCCCATCAAGTTGTATCTCCTGTTTACAGTTGTATGTTCCTTCTGAATCCAAATTTTCAGCTCAATTAGTACAAGTCTTTTTTTCCTTCTCTTCTATATCAAATTAAACTCAACATGGGGTCATCATAACAAGATGGCGCCATTGAACCACCTTTTCTTATTTCTAGTCTTGCAAACAGGTGCAATCGAGTTTATTTACATTACAACATGACGTATAACCAGCAGGGAGCAATCTTCCATCCACTTGTGTCATTTGTGTCGCGAAATATGAGCTTACCCGTAGCGCGTGCCCTCGTGCCACCTACTGCGAACCTTTGCCACGATTTTTTCGTGTTACACATCATTAAAATCCAAGACCATTATACCTTGAATTATAGTTTTTCATAAAAATAATTGTGATTAACGTTAATAACATGTCTGTTTACAAAAATTAAATTGATGTTCACGTTTTAAATTTGAAGGGGGAAAAAAAAAACGAATCTCTTTTTCCAAGTTCCATCCTCCTGGTGAGCAAATATTTACACTCTTTACTGCCGGCATGGCACTGAGTTGATGACCTTTGACGTCCAAAGAATCACAACAAGTTCGGATACGAATTTTTATAAAAAAAAAATAATAAAAAAATGTTCTTACCTTACATGGATCTCGCGCTCGATTCGGATCTACAAAATGGCGGCTGTGATTAATTTCGCATTTTATTTTTATGACGTCTTTTTTTTTTAAGTAAAACGATTTTTGTGTTTAAAATATTGTTAATTAATTTTTGAAATAATAAAATATGAATAAATTGACGTTGTACGTCATTGCCACTCGGAGCGGATAACCAAAATGGCGACCACCATTGTTTACTCATTGTGCGGGCCATTTTTTTTACGTGATACGACATGAATTAAATCGTAGTTGACATTAACACGACCGTAAAGTTATCCCCTAGTGAACAAGAGCCATAAAAGCGTTTGACGTGACGTTTATATTCCCACAATACCCATCACGGCCATCAGTAGGTGTTTGCAATTACAGACACAATAGGACGTCACACGTAAACAACCGATCGCGATATAGAATAATAAAAAGATACAATAAAAAAACCTGTCAATTTTTATTTTATTATATAAAAATGTTAGCACACCTAAGGAAATTGAAAGAAAAAGAGACAAAAAAAAAAATTGTTTGTTGAAGCTCATAAATATCAGTGGGCGCGAGCATCTTTATATTTATGTCGGAATGAGTCGCCAGATCACGCTGGGCGCCATGATTGGAGTCGTCGGCCGCTACAAATCAAGCGCACGACGGGTACTAGCCGACCAAGCCCGCTCTGGCGCTCTGCCCGTTCACGTGACGGCGAATCGCTATCGGGTGTCTCACTCGCTACAAATCATTTTTTGCTACGCGATTTGCAAGCATTAGTGTTTTCCTATCTTAATGGGAGGATATAAATTAAATATATTGAATTTCATTTTCGACGTGTTGGAACATCACGTCCCAAAAGAGAAAAAAATAAATAAATAAATATTATAAAGTATTTATTCGATTTATTTAAAAAGAAAAAAAAAAAAAAAACATTTATCATCTTTATTAACCCAAATATGAAAAAAAATCCACTTAACCTTCCTCGTCTATTTAGCCATGTTTTTTTATTTTGATAAAACGCGATGCGCGTCACATTTTAAACGAAAAACAAAAAAATAGCTTCATTAACATGTCAAAACGGAATTATAACGTGTTATAAACTTAATTCCTAATTAAAATTTTTAATACTTGTCTAAAAAAAAAAAAAAAAATAAATAAATAAATAAAGTAGTAAACAGTAAAATTAAAAAAAAAAAAAAATTTACCTCTATTGAAGCCCACATCACGTTTTCCTAATTCCATTTCCAAATTAAAAAATGGCGTTTTATTCTTTATTATATTATATGCAACAACTTTTTTATTCCTTTAATCATTCTAATAATAATAAAAAAAAAATAAAAAAAATCGTGAAACACCTGACACAAATTGCAATGACAGCGAGCAATTAAATGGTCGTATCGGGGGCCAAAGGGTTATTTGTTTATGGAGAACGGCGCTCGCATAAACGGCTTTTGTTTATGCAGTCGTGGGGCGTTAGCGACGTAACTTAGCTCTCTAACTAGACAGCGTGACAAGGAATAATTCTTGTTCAATAATCCTCACTGCGCATTCTCACCTGCCGCCCCCTGATGTGAAGTAGCGTCATTTATGCTCTTGACCATTAATAGCGGGAATTAACTGCTTTTTCCCCCCTTCGCTGCCATTAAAACGAGATATTGGGCGCCATCTGAATGCATAGGAATATTTGCTAGCGAGAGAACGGCGCTCCCACGCGGTTTGCGCGTTGATGCCGGTTGAATATTAACGGTTGAAAATTTGATAACTTGCATGTGAGCCACGCGTGAGACTGTGAGAGAAAAATGTCTAATGAATTGATGGCACGCTAGGGTGTAGTGAGGGAGGGTGAAATGAGTTGAAAGATTGTGAATATAATAAAAAATAATTGTATTTAGTTATGGCCTTGTTGAATTAATCATTTGAAATGTTTGCAAACATCGGAAAATTAAATTTGATGTTCGGAGATTTGTGAAAAAAACGCATTTAGTCGCAAAAATTGAGTATCGGCCGGGCGCTATATCAATCTTTTGATGAATTTAACGATTTTATTTTGGCAATTTAACCCTAAAAATCGTTAGATATTTGAATGAAATGACTAAAAACGAGGATAAAAACGGATTTAGTCTATAAAAAATGACTAAAGCTGAGGGTAAAAACGGATTTAGTCCATCAAAATGACTAAAAACGAGGATAAAAACGCTTTTAGTCCATCAAAATGACTAAAAACGAGGATAAAAACGGATTTGGTCGATCAAAATGTCTAAAAACGAGAATTAAAAGCGGATTTAGTCGATCAAAATGACTAAAAACGAAGATAAAAACGGATTTGGTCTATCAATCAAAATGACTAAAAACGGGAATAAAAACGTATTTAGTCCATCAAAATGGACTAAAAACGAGGATAAAAATGAATTTAGTCTATCAAAATGTCTAAAAACGAGAATTAAAAGCGGATTTAGTCGATCAAAATGACTAAAAACGAGAATCAAAACGAGGATCAAAATGAGGATCAAACGAGGATCAAAACGGATTTAGTCGATCAAAATCAAAACTTCAAAATGGACCAAAAACGTCATTTCACATTAAAATATCACTCTGTTACTATCATTTTAAACGATTTCCACGTTTCATTTAATAAGTTTAATAAATTTAATAAATTCCCACTATCCCACTAAAATGATAATAAAAATAAAAATAAAAATAAAAATAAAAATAAAAATAAAAATAAAAATAAAATGCAATAAAATAATTCTGAGTTGAGTAAATCGAAACTGAAACGTTTCAAATTACATTTTCATTTCTTGTTTAATAAAACAAAAACAAAAACACTTTTCTTTCTCTTTCCTCCATCCAATCCATCCAAACAAGCGAGCCGAGTGAGTTATACGAGCTTAATCCAAACATCGAGTTGTTTGTATTGTTATTGTTGACACGTGAGAAACCCCAGGACACTCGCCATGTTGTGTCTGTGTCCACTTGTTGACTTGTCGACGGACGGGGGGCGCGCCTGCGCCTAGCGCGAATCAACCTCTGGCGCTGGCGGGAGAGTTATGCTGGACCACCCGGGTTGGTTTACGGCTTCGTAGGCCACTGCATGACAGAACAGCGTCATCTCAATTAGCGACCCAAGTTACCCCTACTCGGTCCGATCGGCCACACATGACCTTTTCTCCATCTGCTCAAGTGTCCGTCCAATTGAAACAGAAACAGAAACAACACTCGATGTTCATCGCTTTCTACTTTTAATATAATAAACAATAATATAGAGTTAGTTGTATTTACATGGCTACCGTAGTTATATGTATATAAAATGATGGCACTTGGCGGGATTTTTGAATTTCACACCTACATTGTATTTGTTACAGTTTGTTCGGAGTTTTCTTGTGTTGTTGTTGTTGTTGTTGTCGTTGTCGTTGTCGTTGTCGTTGTGCCTTCGGAAGTTGCGTCGTCCACTTTTTTGTCGGTTTTGAACTGTTCGCGGGCTTCTTTCGAATGCCGCCATTTCATTCTTCGGTTTTGGAACCACACTTTCACCTGTGATTGGATTAGAGAAAAGTTATTATGCAAATTTAACAATGATTTTGAAATCTTAGACGAAAAAGAAAAAAAAAAAATAATTAAAGATTAAACAATGGTGTCAAAATCCTGATCTAAAAATAATGAGGAAGGTCAGATTTGACAATGCATCATGATCAAATACCAAAGAATTGCAAGATTATAGTTTTAACAAATTGCAATAATTGCTATAATAAAACAATAAACAAGTGGTGGAAATTATTGAACAATTGTTTAAATGATACACATTTGCTCTAAAACATGTAATAATTGCTCTAAAACATGTAACAATTGCTCTAAAACATGTAAAGAATTGTTTAAAACATTCATATCTTGCTTTAAAACATATAACAATGGTTTAAAACATTGTATATTTGCTCTAAATCATTCATCAATTGTTCTAAAACATTCATTTGCTCTAAAACATGTAATAATTGCTCTAAAACATGTAACAATTGCTCTAAAACATGTAAAGAATTGTTTAAAACATTCATATCTTGCTTTAAAACATATAACAATGGTTTAAAACATTGTATATTTGCTCTAAATCATTCATCAATTGTTCTAAAACATTCATCAATTGTTCTAAAACATTCTATCAATTGTTCTAAAACATTTAACAATTATACAAATGCATTAAACCATCTTATTCAACTAAAAACAAATAAAAACATCACAAAATCCAACCAACCTGAGCATCAGTTAAGCCTAGAGTAGCCGCCAACTGCCTCCTATCCGGTTTCGTGATATATTTTTGAATTTGAAACCTCTTTTCCAATCCTTTTCTCTGCAAATTCGAAAACACCGCCCGCGACCACGACCGCTTTCTCTTCCCATTCGCCGTGTGATGATGCGCGTGGTGCCCGTGATGCGCCACCGAACCCATCGCACCTAACCGCATATCCAACTCGGAATTCGAATAAACTAAAAAAAAAAAATCAACAAAATACCCCAAATTATAATAAAAACCATCACACAGCTAAAATTTCTATTTACCCTAGCGGCAAAAAAAAAAAAAACAAACAATAAAAAAAAATGGCGCCCGGGTTTATTTATACAGCGAAATAGGCTTAATTTGATTTATCAAGAGTTGCGAGCAGTCGAGCACTTGAAAACAAATGTATTTCAGTATTTTAATGATATATACAGATGAGATGAGAGTGAGAGAGTATATTTGTTTAGCGGCCGCTCTTACGACTCGTTAGTCTTTGTTTGGTCATAAAGTCCAATGTAAATCAAGTGCTATTTATTTATTGAAGCTTGATTCAAAGATTGGTGCAATGGGCAAGCTATTAAAAGCTTGGCTTGCTGGAGAGAGATAAGAAAGAAGAGAGAGAGAGAAAAAAGAAAATGGTTTTCAAAGACCACCCGGTATCTGTTTTGGAATTAGTATAGGTGAACGTGGGAATGTGTTATTTGTTTTCTGTTTTGTTTTTAGATCGGGAGAATATAGAGATTAAGAGATAGCGAATTATGATTGTTTTGGGGATTTGATTATGGTTTGAGATTTTTGTTTGATTTGTTTAGAGGGTTTTGTGGTGTTTTGTGGCATCTTATGGAAATATTGTATTACCGGTATGTCATTTTATCAAATTTTATGACATTTTATGGAATTTCAAGAAAATTTATCAAATTTTACGGGAATTTTATGGAATTTTTTTTTGAAATTTCAAGAAAATTTGTTACAATTGCTTGGAATCTAATTATCTAAAGAAATTCATGAAAATTTCTTAAATTTCTTATTTTAAAATTTTCATTTGTTACAAATTTTTTAAAATTTCCATTTTAGCCAATTTTTTAAAATTTCACCAATTTTTTTTAATATTTTGGAATTTTTATGGAGTTACCAATTTTACCACATAAAAATATCATGAAATGACATAAAAATCCCATGAAATGACATAAAAATATCATGAAATGACATAAAATCCCATGAAATGACATAAAAATCCCATGAAATGACATAAAAATCCCATGAAATTATAATCATAATCATATAAAAAAAACCCAAAATCGCATAAAACTTCATAAAACTTCATAAAACTTCATAAAAACCCATTCAAAACCATAAATAAAAACCCATAAAACCCTTATACAAAACCCCAAAACCCAACTTACTCGAATTAGGATACGACATCAAAGCCTGCGCACCAAACTTCGGATAACCCGTAGCCTGATACGGATAAATGGGATACGGCTCTATAATATGATTACACCGGCACGACGGCATCGGACAAGAGCGAGAAATGCACGCGGAACACGACAACGAGCAAATCGGCGACGGACTCGACGGCATCGGCGATTCCGATTCTAAAAAAAATAAAAAAAAAATTAAAATAAAATAAAATAAAATATAAAAAAAATTGTTGAAACTAAATTTAGCTTTTAAGATATTCATGAGCACTTTTATTATCGTAATTAAAGATGTTTGCCTAATGGTGTTGATCAAGACAAGCGAGATGATAGGAAGGCGAGGGCGAGAGCGGCCATGATTCTGTCATCACATTTCGGTCCGCGAAGAGTTTGAGCTAAGTGCTCTCCTGTCATCAACTCTTTCCTTTTTATTCGCTCATTTATGACCCTCTTCATATATTTATATATAAATATAGGCTTAAGACGCAATGATTTTAGAAAACTTGAACATTATATAGGGAGGCCTTGTTTTTTTAATATTGAGAGTCGGACAGTTTGTAATAAAAAATAAAATCTGTCCGATTTTGACGATAAAAATTGGGAATCGGACAGTTTTTCACTGTCCGACTCTTATAATAAAAAAATTAACTCAAATTAATGCATCTGGAATCAGACAATTTCAATCTGCCCGACTCTTTTCACTGAAGTGATGTAAAATCTGTCCGACTTTTTCATTAGAATATGAACTCAAATCAATGCACCTGGAATCAGACAATTTTCAAAAATACAATCTGTCCGACTTTTTTCATTGAAGTGATGAAGTCAGACAGTTTAAAATCTGTCCGACTTTTTTTTCATTAAATATCAACTCAAATCAATGCATCAGGAATCAGACAATTTAAAAAAAATACAATCTGTCCGACTCTTTTCATTAAATTGAAGACAAATAAATGCATGACACGAGGGAATCAGACAGTTTAAAAATAAAAATAATAATAATGATCTGTCCGACTCTCAAATCAATGCATCAGGAATCAGACAATTAAAAAAAAAAAAAAACTAGTCCGACTCGGCGACTCTTATGGAATCAGACAGTTTATAAAAATAAAAAAACAATCTGTCCGACTCTTTTCATTAAAACTGAAAAATCTTATATCAAATGCATTAGAAATCAGTACAGTTTTTTTTTTTCATTATTTTTTTTTTCATAAAATCTGTCCGACTCCCTTCACAAAAATCACTTGTATGTGAAATGTGCAAATTCGTGCAATTGGATCCCCGAGCATCAGGTGTGGCAATATTAATATAGGAATAGTTTTACAGTATCTAATATATATGTATATATATAGACAAGAAAGGTAAGTCTAGAGTCGATACGACTCCGTACATGATATGTTTTTCGAGTGTTTTAATCACTTTCTCGCGTTTCATCCGCGACTGCAAAGACGAAAGTGTCATCTATTGTGCTGATCACGCATACGTGTTGGATGAACAATGCAACACCGCACATGTCAGCACGTGATTATAATGAAACATGACACAAATTCGGTTCGAATTTTCTGGTTTCAATTTTATCTCGCGCATGCCCTTTATACCCCTAACTCATATACAACGCTAAGGGATCAAATAAACACCACTAATCAACACGTGACGTTATTTAGGGTGGGGGGAATGGATAAATCAGGGATAAATATTGTTTTATCTCTGTGCTGTACCCTTAGATATAAGATATGTGTGTGGGCGATTTGAGATTGTTATTAAGTGTGTCAATATTTGATGAATAAACAGTTTTATTAAGAGGAAAATTTTCTGTTTTTTGTTTGTTTTCACATTGTTTTTTTTTTTTTTTTTTTTTTTTTTCATTTTTTCTTATTTTGTAAAACACGTTTTCGGTTATTTATTGATTTTGTAGCTAATTGTCCCATTGGTAATCTTTCATTGTTATTCAGATGTATTTTTCATTTTTTTCTCTCCAATTTTGCAATAATTTTTCAATTTTTTTTTCTCTAATTTTTCAAAAAAATTTCCAAATTTTCAACAAATTTTCCAATTTTTCAACAAATTTTCCAATTTTTCAACAAATTTTTCAATTTTTCAACAAATTTTTCAATTTTTCAACAGATTATCCAATTTTTTAACACCAATTTTAAACAATTTTCCAAGTTTTCAACAAGTTTTCAATTTTTTTGAACATTTTACCCGATTTTCTTCATTTTTAAGACATTTTCCATCAATTTTTTTCATTTTTCGGCATTTTCTACCGCTTTTCTTTATTTTTTTAGACATTTTGGACCTTTTTTTCCCATTTTTCGTGAAAATTCTTCTCCAATTTTTCCATTTTTCCCATTTTCCAGCCATTTTCCAGCTTTTCAGCCATTTTCCTGCCTTTCCCCAACTTTTTAAACTAATTTTCCACCATTTTCCCCATTTTCCCCACCATTTCTTATTTCTAATCATTATTTTCCAACCTCCATAAATTTTTCAACAATTTTTCCCATTTTCCCCATTTTTCAGCCCCTTTTTCCAACTTTTAAAACCAATTTTCCACCATTTTCCACTAATTTCCACCATTTTCCACCATTTTCCACCATTTTCCACCATTTTCCACCATTTTCCACCATTTTCCACCATTTTCCACTAATTTCCACCATTTCCACCATTTCCACCATTTTCCACCATTTTCCACCAATTTCCACCATTTTCCACTATTTTCCACCATTTCCCACCATTTCCCACCATTTTCCACCATTTCCCAACCTCTAATCATTATTTTCCAACTTCCATAAATTTTACAAAACATTAAAAAAAAAAAAAAAAATACATATATTTTTCCAAACCTTTTCTCGTCGAAACGACATCGGATAAAATTTTGTCTATCCCGAACTTGAGATCCTTGCTCGCTATTGATGGAGGACGAGGATCAAGTACGGACGACCGCGGCGCGACGCACGCGGCCTTCCTCGTCGGCACATCGCGGGTGGCTGATGCGAGAATATCGTCGACTCGGAATCCATTCGAGTGTTTCTCCACGGGCGCCGAATACAACATGTAGCTGCCCGCGAGATACATGTTCGGCGGATAGATGGCTGCCATTTCCTCGAGTATTAAGTCAGGGAACACGAACAGAACGCTGTGTGAGGATGTTTTGTCAAGATATGAGAAGCGATAACTAGTTGCTTCTGTTTTTAAGCCCGTCAAGTCGGCTCCGCCCAACGATGGTGAAATTGCGCGTGTTGGGGGGAAGCACCGCCCTGTTCTGCAGGGGGTCGGGCGATGTGGACCAATGGGAAAAGGTTGGTGTAGCGTGTTGGAGCGTTATCAATTAATTTTTTTTTTTTTTTTTTTTTTTTATTATTTATTGTTGGTGATTTTGATTTTTTGAGGGGGTTAATTGAGTGTGAAGTTGTTGTTGTTATTAGAGGAAAATCAATTTTTAAGGAGGAGTGGATTTTTGGAGATGAGGAAATGAAATATAGATGAAAATGTTTGTTAAGTATGGGAAAAATAGAAAAGAAATGTTTAAGAATGAGGGAGAGATGGGGGATAATGGGGAAAAATGGAAAAAAATTGCATACAAACAAAAAAAATGGAAAAAATGTGAGAAAAATGGGGAAAATGACAAAAAATGGGGGGGGGGGGGAAGTGGAAAATGTTAGCAGAATGAAGGAAAAATAGAAAAAAATGGAAATAATTGAGAAAAAAGAAAAGAAAAACAAAAAACAGGGATGAGTGACAGAAAAAAATGAAAAAAAATGGAAAAAAAGAAAAATAGA
Organism: Strigamia maritima; assembly: GCA_000239455.1. Lineage (NCBI taxonomy): Eukaryota > Metazoa > Arthropoda > Chilopoda > Geophilomorpha > Linotaeniidae > Strigamia > Strigamia maritima. The sequence continues at coordinate 187,178 of JH431071.1, forward strand.
GATAAATGACAGAAAAATGGGAAAAAACTGAAAAAAATGGGGAAATAAATTGAAAAAATAGGAAATAAATTGAAAAAATGGAAATATAATTGAAAAAATGGAAATATACTTGAAAAAATGGAAATATAATTGAAAAAATGGAGAAAATAGAGATAAATGGGAGATAAATGACAGAAAAATTGAGAAAAATTGAAAAAATGGAGAAATAAAGTGAAAAATGGAAATATAATTGAAAAATGGGGCAAAAAATTGAAAAAAATGGGGAAAATAGAGAAATGACAGAAGCATAAAAAAATTGAGAAAATAATTGAAAAATGAGAATAAAATTGAAAAAATAGGAGAAAAATTGAAAAAATAGGAGAAAAAATTGAAAAATAGGAGAAAAATTGAAAAAATAGGAGAAAAAATTGAAAAAATAGGAGAAAAAATTGAAAAATAGGAGAAAAATTGAAAAATAGGAGAAAAATTGAAAAATAGGAGAAAAATTGAAAAAATAGGAGAAAAATTGAAAATATGGAAAAAATAGGAGAAAAAATTAAAAATATGGAAAAAATGACAGAAAAATGAAGAAAAATGAAAACAAATAGGGAAAAAATTGAAAAAAATCTTAAGAAATTAGAAAAAACATGTTTATAGACAATTAAATGAATGTTTGGAAAAAATACTAGAAAAAACAGTCCAAAACAAACAAAAAAAATATAGAAAAATATAAAAAAATATAAAAAAAAACAAATTACCAACTATAAAAAACAAAAATTTCTTTTTTTAAAAAAAAAAAAACATTTTAGCTTTACTAACCCAAATGCAAAACCCAATACCAAATATACCAAACACTTAACATTGCACACAAGTGTGTCCAATTTACTTTAGAGTTGTCATAAAATGATAAAACCCAACTCAACTGATAACACTGAGTACTATACTACACAATTTCCACCAGATGTCCAATACAATTGATGACCTTTCAAACCCTAGTGATTACCCCAAAATCGAAATCACTAAAAATTCCAAATCACTGAAATAAAAAATTAAGATACACACAGTACACACTCAACTCCCATCCCATTACAAAACACCATTTTGTAATCCAATCCCACAACAAAACAACCAACATCTTTGAAATCCAACACCAACATGACAAATTCCCTGAACTCGAGCCTCCAAAATCACCTCTAACATACCCGATAACAATCCCACGAGACAAAACAACAATTCCGCCATTTTTAATAAATCCCATAATTTCCACAAAGCCATAACTAAAATAAGAAGATAAGTCAACACCCACACGAGTTGACAGTGTCCCGCCATTGGCCAAACGAGCCAATAGGAACCTCCCACCACCTGGTGACAAAGAGGGATAAATAAATATAAATTTCAAAATAATCTTCTGTTTATAGTTGAAACTGTCAATTTGTGATCGAAAGTGTTTATGTTTTCGATGTTTTCGATGTTTTCGATGTTTTCGACTCGATATCGTATCGCGTTGGAATCGATGAAGGATTCGCACGAGGCGCCGTCTCCCGCTGGCCCGTTGAGGGTCTGCGGGGGTGGGAAAGATTCCCCCGCTTGGCCGTTGCTAATGTTCAAACAAGGTAGATTACAAGCTGGCATTGTCTCTTTGTTGGTTCTTTGAACACGCCGCTAGTGGCGTGCTAGTGTTGACACATTACTGGCACAATGACCTTTGGCTGAGCGCTATTGTTCGTTGGCGATTGTGAATTGGTGGCTTGTTTGGATCTTTACATCTTTTATTGCAGTTCAACTCGAGATTGTTAAGTGAAGGACTGAATGGCAATCAGCGACAGATGTGTGAACAGTTGAATACTGTTTAAATGATTACAATGTATGTAAATGGAGTTGTTTTTTAATGTGTGATGGTTTGATGGGGGTTTTTGAGTTTTAAGGGATTTTTTTGTTTGGTTGGGGTGGAAGTGTTTGGAAGTGGATTTTGGTTGGGAGATGAGTTTTTAAAAGGATTTATTTATTTATTGTATGATGGGTTTTTATGGGTTTTTATGGATAAAAATGTTACTTTTGAGGATATTTTGAGAGATAGGTAAAAGAATATTTTTCATGGGAAATGGGAATTTTAAAGTTAAAAAAGGGAATTTTAAAGCAAATTAAAAATGAAAAAATTTTTTTTTAATGAAATGAAATTTTGAGAAAAATAAAAGTGAAAAAAAATCAATTGACAACAAATCAAAAGTGAAAAAATTTAATCAACATCCAATTAAAAGTGAAAAAAAATGAATTTTGAAGGAAATAAGTGGAGAAAAATGAATTTTGAAGGAAATAAGTGGAGAAAAATGAATTTTGAAGGAAATAAGTGGAGAAAAATGAATTTTGAAGGAAATAAGTGGAGAAAAATGAATTTTGAAGGAAATAAGTGGAGAAAAATGAATTTTGAAGGAAATAAGTGGAGAAAAATGAATTTTGAAGGAAATAAGTGGAGAAAAATGAATTTTGAAGGAAATAAGTGGAGAAAAATGAATTTTGAAGGAAATAAGTGGAGAAAAATGAATTTTGAAGGAAATAAGTGGAGAAAAATGAATTTTGAAGGAAATAAGTAGAAGAAACACATTTGAGGAAAATAAATGGGGAAAAAATAAAATTGACAGCAAATCAAAAGTAAAAAAATTTAATTAACATCAAATTAAAAGTGAAAAAATTTAATTAACATCAAATTAAAAGTGAAAAAATTTAATTAACATCAAATTAAAAGTGAAAAAATTTAATTAACATCAAATTAAAAGTGAAAAAATTTAATTAACATCAAATTAAAAGTGAAAAAATTTAATTAACATCAAATTAAATTAAATTAAAAATGAAAATAAAATCTATTTTAACTAAATTAAAGTAAACAAATTTAAATTAAATTTAAATTTTTTTTCTACTGTTAATTTAGTTAAAATAGATTTTATTTATTTATTTTTTTTTAATTAAAATTTAAATTAAAATAGAAAATAAAATACTATTTTAACTAAATTAACAGAACAAAAAAAAAAAAAATTTAAAAATAATTAAGTACATCTTAAAAATAATTGAATTTTAACCACTTAACTGACACTTTTTTGAAGTAGGACAAATCTAAATGACAAATTACGTTGTTGACAACCCTTGACTTTAGCCACTCCCTACTTCGCTTGGCATCGGTCAAGCTGTCTCGCGTTAACCTTTGAAGTCGTCCGTGTCGCCAAACCGTCTTCAATGCTCCGTGTGGGGTTGAGCTGCGCCAGTTCCCATGTGTCCCTCACCGTGTCCAATTGGTGGAACCCACACAAATTCCTCCCCCGCACTCGCAAACAGGGAGGGGTAATCTAACACTCAACCGTGATGACTATAAACTAATAGCTCTTCAAGTGCCTAGTAACGGGCACAATAAAAATAATTACTCATCAAAATAACAAAAAAAAATTAAATAAAATAAAAATTACAAAATATACAAAATAAAATAATTTTAAGAAGAAAAAAAAAAATACAAAATAGAAACATTAATTCATAAAAATCTAAAAATCTAAAAAAAAAAAAAAAAAAAAAAAAAAAAAAAACAAGTTTTTAGTTTAAAAATTTTATCACCAGATGGCGCCACCCTCCAGACATGGTTCTTATGTCATCTCGGGATTTAACCGAGCAAAAGGTCATGGAATAAATACCTAACCTGAGGCCACTTCCTCCATTTTAGATCTTTGTATTTCCACAGCTTTCACTAGAAGGCCTAGGTCATACTAATTCACCATGACCCGCTCATTCGAGAGAATCGGAGCATAAATAAGCGAAATTCTGCTTAGAAAGTGTAACAAACGACTGTTGATATTAAAAGTATAGCGCTGAAGGAAGTGATACAATATGTCGATATTAAAAATATAAAATACATATTAATTGTTTTACTTTTTGTTTATGCTAAAATCACATTTTTTTTAATACAAAAAACAACATTTTCATGACTTAATCCCTAAATATAAAAATGAAAAATCATTCTTCCTCGCATTTCTTCGGGTGAGGTCACTTCCGTGACCTGGATTCATTTCCACCAATCCCCGCTAGGGGTCGCTTCACCGAAAACGATTACGTCCACTACAGCTTTAAAAAGGAATCTTTCGGGTCAAGAAACATTTCTTCACGTTTTCCTAACCATTTTACACCGAGATATCAACACAAAACGTAAGTTTCGAAAAAAAATTCGAATTAACGGTTTTTATTTAAATTTTTTTCAAAATTCTAGTTCACCTGAAATGGATTTCTGGACACGATTACTCGTTGCGGGAACTCTTTTATCCCGAATCCCCTTACCAATTCAAACATTTAACTCAAACCATCGTATGACCGGCTGGTCACCTTGGATCGGACGAAGTCTGGTCCTCAAACATCCTTTTGACACATCGAAACCCGTAGACACACAAACCGAAACCGAAACCGAAACCCCACCCATGCCGACAGCCGTTACAGGCCTGCCGTTGCCACAGTTTTCGCCCGTGTCGCATCCATTACCGGTGCCCGTGTACGTCCAACCGATGCAGCCGATGCAGCATCGAGTTGGGGTCATCGCACCCAACTGGTTCGTCAAGGGACCACCTGTTTCGACCCCACAAGTGTCAAGGACATCCAAATCGTTTTTGGAGAAGGCGATTACATTTTTGCCGAGTTTGTTTAATTTGTTGGGATTCGGGTCCACGACTAATCCCAAGTCAAAGGCGGCTTTTGATGAACTTTTCAGGATGTTTGGTATTGAGTCCAGTAGTGTGGGGGTGCTGGCTATGAATTTACTCGTGTTTGTGGCTGAAAAGGTTTTAAAACAAATTTAAAAAATTTAAAAAAAGTACTTCCGGTATTTAATTTTGTATTTTTTTTTTAATTTTTTTTTTAGTATCGCTGGTCGATTTCTTCCCACTGATGGAAATGATGTGGTAGAAGGTCGAGGATTTAAAGATACAAAATTATTCGGTTTGAATTTACCATCACAAGAAAAAGTGAGTACTTATGACGTCACATTTTGCTGTTTTGCATTGCAAAATCTTTTTTTTTTTGTTTATTATAAAATGGATTTTTATAATGGTTAGTTCACATTGAATGTAACGTAACTTAACTTACGTAACTTATGGAAAGTTATGTTGTAAACCGACCAATCACGTAATTTCTCATTCCATCTCGTTTTTCATGCGAGAAGCAGCTGTCTGCTCATTGGTTGCCGTAATTTCTTAAGTTACGTTACTTCCTACTTCAAAATCAATTTTCAAGTTGGAACTTAAGTTCACGTCTGTGATTTTAAACCCATAATGCATTGCTCAGACATCTTGCGTTACGTTACCGAGTGGCGTAAAACACCAGTGTGAACTAAACATTATAATTATAATAAAAGAATACTTCAGCTTATTTATTGTTTCCAACCAATATTTGTCACAAACTTCATTGGGCGTCACCGTTAAAGGGTTTAACCCTTAAATAAATTTTCGGAGATTTTTTGAAAAATATTTTCGGGTTCAAACCCAATGCTGAAGTTGTGAAAACGAGCAGACGACAATATGAAAAACTGTGAGATAAAAGCGAGACCAAATCGAGAATTTGCGCGATTCTTACCAGTTGCGATGTATACCCCATTCATTTAACATGGGGAATACTAGCTGTGACGTTAGAAACAGCGCCCTGCCAGCAGCGGCCAACAATGTCTCTCACCAAGCTCAAATGAGTTGTTTGGAATACAAAATGATTTTTTTAAACGCGTTCCGATAACTTTAAAAAATAAATAAAAATCATTTCGGCCATTTTAAGAAATGACAAACATTATTCAGTCATATTATTTTTGACGTCGTAAATCCTTTAATCAATAATTTGATATATATGACAGATTTCTGCAATCACAAATGCTCTTGCTGATAACCAATTAACTGAGAAAGTACTAAACAACATGGCCCTGACGAATGGCAACAAAACGGCGTGTCAACAGAAACTCATATGCAAATTATCACCTTTTGTCAAGGGAATGCAGCGTTACCTTTTCAATCGTAATGTCAACCAACACCAAGACAATGAAAATCAAAGTAAAAAAAAAAAAAAAAATAAATAATTTATTAAATAATATTATTTTAATTTTAAAATCTCTTTTCCATTAATTTGCAGTTTTTCAAAACCGTGGACCACTCGTTT
>JH431071.1:193338-210594 GCA_000239455.1 Strigamia maritima
TTTTGCCATAAATTGCGTTTGTTGCATGTACGCAACTTTCTACGTTGTAAAAACGTAAAAAAAAATTAAAGAAAAATTTTTTTTTATTTTTACAATTTTTTTTGTTTTACAATTTAAAAAGTTGCGACCAAACGACCAAACGAATTAAAGGCCGCCCTCGAATTACGGCCGCCCTCGAATTACGGCCGCACCCCTCGCCCACAATTTGTAATAAAGGCCGCGGCCTTTAATCGACAAAATACGGTAAATAAAAATCATTTCGGCCATTTTAAGAAATGACAAACATTATTCAGTCATAATATTTTTGACGTCGTAAACCCTTTAATCAATAATTTGATATATATGACAGATTTCTGCAATCACAAATGCTCTTGCTGATAACCAATTAACTGAGAAAGTACTAAACAACATGGCCCTGACGAATGGCAACAAAACGGCGTGTCAACAGAAACTCATATGCAAATTATCACCTTTTGTCAAGGGAATGCAGCGTTACCTTTTCAATCGTAATGTCAACCAACACCAAGACAATGAAATACAGTAAAATAAAAAAAAAAAAATAAATAAATAATTTATTAAATAATATTATTTTTAATTTTAAAATCTCTTTTCCATTAATTTGCAGTTTTTCAAAACCGTGGACCACTCGTTTATACAATGCACTTCCGTCTCTATTGGATTACAAATCAACGAGTGATAATTGCGATACAAGATATCCTCAATGTTTATATTAGCAGCTTAAAAATCCGACATGAAAAAAATTCATCACCGTTAGAGGGCGCTCGATTCATTTAAAAAATCACAAAATATTAAGTGATGATTATTTCTCAGATCATTATTTTGTAAATAAATTGTTATTTATTTATTATTTCTTTATCTTTTGTCTGTGTATGAATTAATATGAATAAATCATTCCAAATATGTAAAAATTTACTAAAACATTAATTTTACCTTTAATCACATTATTTAATGCCACTACCAGAGTACACTACCGAGCAAACTGTTTTCTGGCTGCAAAGATTATGTATACCAAAGAGCGTTAAACCTGTGCGACAAAGCAGCAAAGCACCATCTGGTCTCACTTGCTTAGCCAGCATGCTAAAGTTGAATTATTTCAACTTCATTCCCACATACGATAACGTGCTGAAAAGCACAGCGCTTTGGCTTGCGAATTAGCACCCATAGGCTAATATCCGCATATAAACCCACGTGCATATTTAAGCCCAGAGCTAAAAATCGGCCCGCTTGACTTTTTTTCCGAGGTCAAAAATAGCGGTTTTTTTTATTATAAGCCCAATGAAAACCCATTAAAACCAATGGGCTTAATGTGCGGATATAAGCCCACGTGCGTATTTAAGCCGAGAGCTAAAAATCGGTGCGCTAGACTTTTTTTCAGAGGTCAAAAATGGCAGTTTTTCGATTATAAGCCCATTAAAACTGTTGATATAAGATGAATTTAAGCAGAGTTGAGCTGGAAAAACCATTTGACACGCAAAAGAACAGTCCAGATGTGTGCAGAACATCGGCAAAAACGCGAGTGCTTGATATTTATTTTCAGGCTTAAAAATGTGAGCCAAAACTACGGAGGCTTAGAATGGCCAACTTACAAATAAACTCAAAACTTAAGATTGTACAGTGACTTACTGGATACACTCATAAAACATAACAAAACATTAAATACGGTACATTGAATAAATTCGAATAAAACAGAAATATAATAACAAAAACCCATTAAAACCCATTAAAACCCATTAAAACTCATTAAAACCAATGGGCTTATATGTGGATATAAGCCCAGCTTGTGTTTTTTTCGGAAGTCAAAAGTAGCGGTTTTTCGATAATAAGCCCATAGGTGATAATGCGGGGTTTTACGGTATTGCTTCTTAATTAGAATTTAGATCTCACTAAAATAGTTCATTAGGCCTATTTAGACGTTACTTCCGGTTTTAAACTATTGGGCAAAATGGTCAATTCAATTGACTGTCCCTTTTCTTGTTAAAATTTCCTTTTCACTGATCACTATAAACATTAATACTTTTTAATTACAAATTACAATGTGCACTTGACATCTTTTCACGCTCTAAAAGATAGTACTAACTGGCAACTGCCAATTAATGTCTTTCTCTTATGCCTTTCTTCACAATTAGCCAAGACAACATAATTGCTAAATAAGTGAGGTCACACTTACACAAAGTGGACATTCACCAACAACACATCAACAAGTAAACATGAAGGTAAGATATATTATATATATATATACATTTCCCCCCAAGAAATTACTTGAATTAATGTAATTTTAATTTATTTTTAAAAACTATAAAAACAGGTTTTTGTGCAATTTCTACATATTTTAGTGCTGTGTCATGTTTGTACTGGCTTGTACTGGAAAATCAAACCGAATCAAACACCAAAAACCAAGAATTCCACCCATATGTCCAATTCTATATTCCGAATGAAAAGGAATCCTTATTATTCCAATCCAATGACCAGTTCCGGTTTTGGTAGCAACTTGTATCCAATATTAGATGCGAGTGTGACCATTTTGAGTTTTGCTGCTTTCGCCAGTCTTTTCACCATGGCCATCTCTAGATTTATCATGAACAGGCCTTCCACTAATACTGGAGGTACCGGAGGGACTGGGTTGTTGGGGAGTATTGTATCATTAGGTCAGAAAAAGAATTTGAATGCTACTTATGATAATAATGATCAAGTCATGAATATTCTCAACAAAGCCGATAGAGCGTGTATTGAATGGCGAAAATGCGTGAAAAAGAATTTCTACGCAACTAGGAATAAAATTAGTTCACAAGTAAGTTCATTTTAGTCGGAAATGAATAAGTAGTTGATTAAAAGTGATCATTATTTGTGTTTCAGGAGTGTCCACGACGTCCTCGTTCTTGTTCGCTTACCGAAGCGCCGCAACTACCGAAACCGAAACCTAAACCGAAAAACCGTTAATTTCAATCATACTTTATTGTTTTTTGTTTATTTGTTTATTTATTTATTTATGTATTTATGTATTTATTTATTTATTGTAAAATTGTCTATTGAGAACATAGAAAAATAAAGAAAAGTCGTTAGGCGCTTTAGGCCTAATGCACAAAAACGAGAAATCTTAGGTTTTGATCTGTGTGTAACGTATTATGAGATTAAACAGCGCTATTAAAAATGACTTTTCCATCATTCTCGTGTGACTTAATGTAGATAATTCAGGAAATTGACCTTTAAAACTCTTAATTTCTATTTTATTTTGTTTTTTTCATTTTATCTTCGTTTTTTTTCCATTTCATCTGGTTTTTTCCCATTTTATTCCATTTAATTTCATTTAATGTTTTTTCTTTTTATTTCACGTTTCATTTCATGTTTTTGTCCATTTCAGCTTTTCCATTTTATTCCATTTTTTCCATTTTTTACCATTCAATTCCATTTTTTTTCCCAATTAAATACCATTAACTCCCATTAAATTCCATTTTTTTCCCCCATTAAATTCCATTTTTTCCCCATTAAATTCCATTTTTTCCCCATTAAATTCCATTTTTCCCCATTAAATTCCATTTTTCCCCCTTTAAATTCCAATTTTTCCCAATTTTTTCCCATTAAATTCCATTTTTCCCAATTTTTTCCCATTAAATTCCATTTTTTCCCATTAATTCCATTTTTTCCCATTAAATTCCATTTTTCCCATTAAATTCCATTTTTTCCCAATTTTTCCCATTAAATTCCATTTTTTCCCAATTTTTTCCCATTAAATTCCATTTTTTCCCAATTTTTTCCCATTAAATTCCATTTTTTCCCAATTTTTTCCCATTAAATTCCATTTTTTCCCATTAAATTCCATTTTTTCCCATTAAATTCCATTTTTTCCCCATTAAATTCCATTTTTTCCCATTAATTTCCATTTTTCCCCATTAATTTCCATTTTTCCCCATTAAATTCCATTTTACTTCATATCTATTTAATTTATTTACATCATAAAATGAAATGAATTCCAATAAAGATTTATTTTTAATTTATTCATTACCAAGACGGAAGGAAGTTCTTACCGCACACAATGACTCACATACACTTGAACCCGATATAGCAAAGTCAAACTGCACGAACTGGTTCATATAAATCCAAATAACTTATTCCGAAATCCGGATGAGCGACAAATAAATGCGAAATGGGCGTTTCCAACGCCGCTAGTTGCTAAGCAACGGCATCTAGCCCATCTCAGTTCGCCTTGGTTGGCCGAGGATGACGGGCACTGGGACGCACGCGCATCACCAGGTGGTGTCGGCATCATGGGGATGTTATAAAAAGAGATCCGAGCCTCGGATCTTCTCATTCCGCTCTTCCTCGCTCCCAAAAACTCATCGAATTCGAGGTAAGCCATTTTAATTACGTCATTTTATCATGATTTTTAAAATTTTAATAATTGACATTTTTTTTAAATTTTAGATTTATTATGACGTCATCCATCGGTTTATGGGTGTGTTTGTGTGTTGTTGTTATTGCGATTGTGGCGCTTCCCAGCAGCGCGCAGATGATGGAAGCGCGTAAATTCGCGACTAAAATGGAACCAATGGTGTCAAATGTGGCTGATGCGATGCCATCTCATTCGATGCCTTTACCCAAGCCGGCAGAATCGATTAAGGCACCGACATTCAGCTTCCAGAATTTGTTTAAGACGATATTTTCTATGTTTACTGGTAAAATGGATGGTGAATCAGCAACAAAACAGGTATTTTGTTTGATTTTTCGCGTTTCATTTCTGTTTATTGCTATATTATTTTTAGGTTTATTGGTGTATTTCCTGTGAGTTTGTTTTTTCTTGAATTTTTTGATGTTTTTCTTGAGTTTTTGGTGTTATTTGATGCTGTTTGTGTGTTATTTGATGTTTTTCTTTAGTTTTTTGTGCATTTCTTGATCTTTTGGTGATTTTTCTTAAGTTTTTTTTGAGTCTTTGGTGTTTTTCTTGATGTTTTGGTGGTTTTTTTTTAGGTTTTGATGTTTTTCTTGGGTTTTGATGTTTTACTTGATTTTGTGGTGTTTTTCTTGATTTTTTGGTGTTTTTCTTGATTTTTTGTGTTTTCTTGATTTTTTGGTGTTTTCTTGATTTTTTGGTGTTTTCTTGATTTTTGGTGTTTTCCTGATTTTTTTGTGTTTTCCTTGATTTTTTGGTGTTTTTCTTGATTTTTGGTGTTTTTTTTAGTTTTCGGTGTTTTATTTGAGTTTTGGTGTTATTTCATGTGTTTTTTAGTGTTATTTCATGTGTTTTTTAGTGTTATTTGATGTTTTTTGATGTTTTCCCTGTTTTTTTTTGTTTTTTTGTTTTTTTATAATTTTCAGTTATTTTAATTATCAATTTAATTTTCTTCATTTTTCCCAGATCCTCAATCTAATCCTGAGCGTAATTGACACTTTAAAACAAACTTTCACGAACCGCGCAATGCAAGCACGATCCCACGGGAGCAACAACATCGGAAGCGATGCAGCAGTAACCGGTCTAACCTTCCTTAAGGTTAAAACTCACAGATTTAATTTTTTTTAAACCAAACACCTAACCTCTTATCATCATTTTATTACCTCCCCAAGGCCTACGTCCGCAGCATGGCCGCCCACGACAACAAATGCGTCCAAAAATTCCTCTGCGAAGCCAACAAAGAAGCGGTGGAACGAACAAACGATATCGGACACTGGATTGGCACAGCAACAAGGTGAAAGACCCTAAAAATAAAAAAGAATTTAATTGCTGTTTGGAAATGATTTAATTCGACACCGCAGGGTGGAGACATGTTACAAGTTCAAGGTTAATGGCCGTTTCCGTTTTCTTCCGGGTTTTTGTTTAGTCGACGATTCTCGTTTTATGTTTCTGCACTTTGGACTCTTTGGTCAGTAATAATAATTTTTATTTATTTATTTTTTCATGTCTAGTTCCGCGATTGGTTACCTGTTAGAGCGCTCGAAGGTCGCGACGGGCGATGTGATCGCGGATGCGAGTTGGAAAGGACGGCGTGGTGAAGATTGCGCCATTTTGTACTCCATGTGTTCGGATAAATTGTGATTCAAAAAAAAATTCGAAAAAACGAAAATTTTATAATTTTTTAATATTTATTTCTCGATTTATTTTTAATATTTATACAATTTTTTTGTCCTTGTGTCGATTTTTTGTACTTTTGTATTTATTTAATGAATAAAAAATTTTTTTAATAAAAATTTCAATTTTTTATTATTATAAAATTTTTAAAAATAATTTTTTGTTCAACTATGATGATAATCAGTAAAAAACAAAAAAAAAAAAAATATACTCCAATAAAATTCGGGGCGTGGCCATTGACGTCTCTTCCTGTTCAAAAACAAAGAACGCTAAGGGTCATTTAGTCGCTGACCCTAGTAAACGTGTCCTGTATAAAGAGGAAAGGAAAGCAAGTGCCGCATCATTTATCAGCGACATTTCATTGAGTCGCTTTGCTGCTTCATCAACACTGGTGAGTACATTTTTCAATCCTTTGTTTATCATTAGGTAACCGTTAAAAAACTGGTGAGAATTTCTAGAATTAGTTTCCAGTTGTGAAAACTAATTTCGACGAGGAAATAATTTTAATATTTTAGATTATTTTTATTTACTTTTGCTTGCAAACATTAAATTGTTAGTGAGGGAACGAGGGATTCGAGTTGAAGGGGAGTCAATGACCGCTATCCTCTTTCCGGATACTTAAAAAAAATTTTTCTTGTGACCTTGACTTTGATCGGCCTTCTTTCGTGGGAGACCGTGGTCAATAGTGCATTAAAAAAAGCACTAGGAGTCCAGGAAATGCAAAATGGTTGAATATTTTCAATAAAATATAGAATTTTCAATAGAATATTTAAATTTCTGTTTAAGTTTCATTTTCCGAGTGGTTTCGCTTTAGTTAAAACACGTGATTTATTCATTTTGTATTTTATTTTCAGTTCTACAAACATGCAATATTTATTCGCAGCATTTCTTTATGGTTTACTATTAATCCAAGCGTCAACGCAGGATGTGAGCAACGAAAACTCGGTTCAACACCAAATGTTTTCATCTAAGCCTTTTAGTGGGAGTACAAAAGAAAACACTCTTGATTCTGATGATCTGGATTCAGGAGCTAAGTCGCCCTTCACATGGAGCACTTTATGGTCGACATTGATGTCATTCTTCAGAGGAAAAAGCGATGGCTCTGGCACTAAACAAGTCAGTATACAAACAATCTTTTTTTAACTCAAAAAATAAAAGAATAAAAGAAAAACAGGATGAACGAGGATGAATTTCATTTAATTGTATTTTTGGTTTAAATTTTCTTTTTTCAGTTAGTAAGCTTCATGTTGTCAGTATTGGACATGTTCAAACAATACTTCATGCAACGATCAGCGCAATCCCGTGGTGCAATTGGAATTGGACGTGTCGGAAGTGACGCAGCGAGTGCTATTTTAACTATGGTGAAGGTATGTTGGCGCCGTTTGAATTGACTGCGGTTATTTTTAGCACTAGGCTCAGCGCCATGCGGTGATAAAAATTGGAATTAAAACGTGCAATAACATCCCAGTGAACTATAAAAAGTTCCAGATTGTAACTAAATGGGGCAGAACGTCTGTTGTTTTGTTATGTATTATGTATCATTGAAAACAGCATTATGTTTGCTTTTAGGGCTACATTAAATCATCTTCAGCTCGAGATGAAGGTTGTATGCAGCGTTATTTATGTGAAGTTAACCGAGAAGTTGTGAAGGATGCTCGTGAAATTGGCTATATCATTGGAAAAGCTGGAAGGTAAAGTATAGAAAAGCATCCTCAATAATCAATTTGTAAATCATCAAACTAATTTTATTAATTACATCTTTTTTAAAAAAAATAGTTCTGTCATTAGCTACTTGTTGGAACGATCAAGATTAGCTCCGTACGATGCAAATTACAATGCAAGTAGACGAGGATTGGATGGAGACAACTGCGAAACACTCAGTTATGATTGCAATGAAACTTACTAACAAGACATCATAACATGCTGTATAATACAATTTTGCTAAGCTGTTTACATGACCGACAACAGTATTACTTATCAACTTATCGTAAAAGTCTCTTTTCCTGCCGAAAACATTTAATATACTGTATTTCCCGAATTGCAAGCCCGCTCTAGCAGGGCTGAATTTACGAATAAGCTAAGTGACAGGTGGTCCGGTGGTTAGTGCACTGGCCTCACAACATATTGGTCCCAGGTTCGTTTCTGGGTATACTGGCTTGGGTACTAAAATGCATGAAGGAGTTTTTTCAGAGTTCTCCTGTCATGTTATCAAAGGGATTTTTCTCGGTACGCTGGTTTCACCCATCAAAATGCTGAATTACGCCATATTTACGCGCTTTTAAGTTGGGGGAGTGCTAATAATTCGAAAAAATACGGTAAACCGAGCAGTGTAAGCCTAGGTTTTATCGATTTTATCGCGATTCGCAGTTTTTTTACCTTATGAGGTAAAAAAAATTCTGCGAACCGCGATAAGGTTTAAGCTGAGTTCTCACTTGCAATTTTTCCACTTTATCGCGCGATTTCCGCACGGAAAACTGACGTCAAAATTGCGCTATTTTAAAAATTAAAAATTTTTCTAGGTTTTTCTGTGTTTTTGCTGCGTGTGGGAACCTAGAAAAATTTTCAATTTTAATTTTAATTTTAAAAATAGCTCAATTTTGAGAGAAAATAAGTTTCTAAAAAACTGCAAAACGCAATAAAATAGCGCGATTTTACCGCAAGTGAGAATCCAGCATGAGAACAGAGAGTGGTAAAGGAGCTTTTACGTTAGGTATTGATTTTTAAATTATATGATGGTCTGCTTTAAATTAATTTTTTTTTTTGTGTGTTTTTAAATTTGTAAAATACATTTTATTTTATTATTATTTATTCTTTTAATAAATGAAAAGTATAAAAAGGATGGACCACAGTTGTTGAATTATTTACAAATCGAAACATAACTGTATATGATGTGTATATAATGTCTGATTGGAATGTTAAATACCGTTCTTTAATTAAGTTATTTTTTCCTTTCTTTTTATGAGTGTTTAAGGGTTGGGCTTGTCTCTATGCACTGTCTGCCATGTCGACCTTTAATTATTTTTCATCCATGACCTTATAAATAAACAGAGAAGACATTTCCAATTGGTTTCATTTTCATTCTTACTGTACAAAGAGATATACCGGTACGGGCATTGTTTATTTGCCCATAGAAATAGTAAGTTCTTAATCTTAATTATACATTTTTGGTATTCTAAATTCTAATGAAATTATTTTTGCTGTTTGTGTATTTAGATGAAGCGGTTTTTCGTTTTTTCATTATGCATCTCATGTTTTATTTTCCAAACTGAATCAGTAGGAATGTGGGAAAGAATATCCACAGGAATAACTGAATTCGGTCAGAATTTAAAATTCAAATAATATATCACAATAAAAAAAATAAAACCATTAAACAATTTTAATAGTTCGAGGTTCAAAAAACCGCCGCGATACGACAGCTCCATACTACAACTCAGGATCGAGTTACCACAATAACCGCTATTATCTCAACAATAGAAATGAGTACGATATGTATCAAGGAGATAGATACGGGTATATATTTTACGATTTAAATTCTTTATAATACTTAATAAACGCTTAATTCTGCAAGGGCCTCGGTGGCTCAGTAGGTAGAGCGTGAGTCTCATAATCTCAAGGTCGTGAGTTCGATCCTCACCCGGGGCACTTAATTTTTTAAAATATTTTTTTATATTTATTTTTTTTATTTTAAATTTTAGACTTGAAAATGGAAATCAATATTCCCCAGCAATGTCAGCATTATCTCTTCTTGGGTTTTTATTTTTCCTGAATTTAATTTCGGTAAATAAGTTTCATTTTTAAATTTTTATTTTTTTTCAGTTTCAGTTTCAGTTTCATTTTTATTTTTACAGCAAACGATGATGATGCCAGTGATGGGTGGCACCGGTGGAGGAAGACGAAAAAGATATATAAATGCTGTAAATTACACATCCGTTGAGTTAAATGCATGTGTACAGCGATTTATATGCGAAGCAAATCAAAACAGTGAAGATAAATATAAATATTCGGATTTGAAGAGAGTTTTAACGCAGTTAGCGAGGTATATAAACTCTATTCGTTCACGAAACTCCCATTGGTTAATGGCCTATGCATTGTACTGAAAGTATATATTGTGATATCTTATTTTAATCCTCTAGTTGAGCCGAGTCGAAAAATCATTGCCTCGTAGTCCAAAAATGTGCGTGCCATTGTTAACGAACGAAAACGCTCGTAAAATATTTTAAAAAATTATTTACATTTGGGTTTTTGTATTGTTGCGCACATTTTTTGGCTACGAAACAATGATTTTTCGACTCAGCTCAACTAGAGGATTAAAATAAGACGCCACAATATATACTTTCGGTACAATGCATAGGCCATTAACCAATGGGAGTTTCGTGCACGAATTATTTAAGAAATTGTTTTTTTAAATTCTATTAAAATTCATATTTGCAGCATTGGATTTAGTTATGCAATACGTGGAGCAAATGAAACTGAGTTAAAATCGGATTTAGACGCGGTCGAGTGGGGAGTTAATGGAAAAAATTGCAACTTTATAGCTGAATGTCCCGATTTTCCAACGTAGTCGATTGTTTTATCGATTAATGTTTTAAATTTTTCTTAGATATCTAAAGAAATAAGTTTTTTGTATTTATATTTATTGATTATTTTTTTTTTTTTTGTATTAAAAATAGATATAAAATTTTGCATAAATTTATTTATTTATTCAATAAAAAAAAAAAAAACGTTTTGTCAGAAGTGGGATTCGAACCCACGCCTGGAAAACCAGACTGCGACCTGAACGCAGCGCCTTAGACCACTCGGCCATCCTGACTTGTTAATTAGGGTTCTTTTTTCATGTTTCAATAAAAACCAAAATAAAAAAATTACAAAATTACATTTCTCAAATTCCCTCGATGTGTGTGATATCGCGCACTAAATCACGTGAAATCCCGTGCCAACATATTCAAATGTCCCAAAAAACCGTATGCAGTACGCGTACACCTGACGTGTACATTTCAAAAACATATTTAACTGAATGAAATTAAAATTTTATTATTAACTTCTTGTTTTATAGTGTGACGTGTGCCATAAGACATTTAAAGACAGTTTTTGATTTTCGGTTTCGAATTTAATTTGCTGTTAACATGACAGATTCGAAAGATGTTGTTAGTGTTGGAAGTTGCGAAGGACCCGATTCAATGTATATCAAATTAATATCATCGGATAACCACGAATTTATTATAAAACGCGAACACGCCTTTCAGTCTGGTACAATTAAGGCAATGCTCGATGGTCCCGGCCAGTATTCAGAATATGAAATCAACGAAGTGAATTTTCGTGAAATTTCGAGTCTAGTACTTCAAAAAGTCTGCCATTATTTGGCATACAGAGCTAAATACACAAACAGTTCCGTAGAAATCCCCCAATTCGAAATGGAGCCCGAGATTACTATCGAATTGTTGATGGCGGCAAATTTCTTAGACTGCTAAATTTTTCTTTCTTTTGTTTGTTTGATTTAATAAAAATTATTTAAAAAATTTTTTTATTGTGTTGTTAAAAAATGGTCGAGAATTTGCAACTGACAATTTACATTTTATTCAAATACACAAAATATCCAATTAAAAACAAAACATTAAAAAAAAAAAAAAGTGGAATAAATTGTTATTTTCATACAATTTCTTGTTATTAATTTTTTAAAAAAAACAAACAAAAAAATGCGACTAAAAACGTTGAAAACATCTCAACGACAAAATTGAGGAACATTCACATTAAGTCGTCTTCGTTTCCGCGCGTGTAAATCCGTGAAAAACTCATCAATGTCTTCTTTTCGCACCACTTTCTTCTTCTCAGCGAAAGATTTCAAGTAGTCTTTAAGACGACTTTTCATACTATTATATTCTGCAAGAAAAATATTATTAAATTTTTTTAAATTTCAAATTTTTATTTAATTTCACCATGAATCGCTTCCACTTGTCGAACATGATCGAGTGTCGAAAGCGCCTGCATTCCCTGATCGTATTGCGATGCATTGGCTCGCTTCGCTTTGCCTTCTTCCTCGTACGAATGAACGGTATCTTGAAGATCCAGTAGGAAATTTACGTTTTTTCTTTAAATAGCGTCTAGAAAATAATTAATTTTCATTAAATTATTTATTTTTTGGGTTATTTAAGTTTCAAAATACTTTGCAGTGATCACAATTGCATAATTTTTCTCGCCAAGTCGACGGCCAAAACGTCGCTTTGCTGATTGTTTTCACCGAGTTATTACGTAATTGCAGTTTACATGTGAAGTCTGTCGAGTCGGAAAATGCAGAATCTTCCTATAAAAACGAATAAAATGAATAAATAAATGAATTTTAGAGTTAAAAAAGGTTATTTACTTGAGAAATTATAACGGAATTAGTTGATTCTCGAGATTCTTCATTTATTTTCGGTTTTTCATTCGATTCTTCATTATTTGTGACGTCGACGAAAGCTGAATCGTTCGAATCTTCGAATTTCGCAACATTTTGATGAAATTCTAAATAAAAATTTAAAAAAATCCTTAAATATATTCAATTTTTATAGTAAATATTACTATTTACCAACTGCAAGATGGGTATAAGGCCATAACACATCAGTTTTTGTCATACAATCACCGCAAATCATCTCCTCATAATCATCGCCCTTTGGAATATTACTTCCCAAATGCTAAAAAAATCAAATAAAACATAAAATAAAATTCACTACATTAAAATTACAATTAATTTACCCTTCCATGATACCAATCTTCACATAAAATACATTGAATCATCTCATCCTCGACCTAAAAACATTTTCTCGATTAAAAAAACAACAAAAATCATTTTTTTTAAAAAAAAAAAAATAAAATAAAACACCTCATCTTCAGGATCTGGATATGGTCGAGCACAAGTGCAATAGACACCCTTGAAATTCTGATTATAAAAGTTTAGAACATTACTTCCATTTTTATTCTATTAATAAAAATAAAAAAATTAAAAATTAAAAAATTCCTTTGTTTACAAAACACAAACATCGACTTACAGGATACAATTTACACGGATTATTCGGGAAATTATCATTACCACAATCGCAACAAAAGTTCCTAAATATAAAAAAAAAAAAACAAAAAAAAAACAACATAAAAATTAAAAACAAAACAAATTTTTTCGAATTTTAATTTTTTTTTGAATATTTTTAACCTTTTTGTGTAAAGTTCGACGAGTTCGTGGCCTTCGTGACAAGCGTAACTGCAAGCTAGACAAATCCCAGCAGATTTATCCCCGTTGTAAGTGCAGGTTTTGCAAGCATATAGAGCCTGTCGGTTCACATAACCCTGGAATAAAGGAAAAAATGCGCATTTCGCGGTTTAATCGCCATTTTTGACTGATTGCTGTAGCGTTGTAACCTGCGGATAAGTGCAATTTTGGTCATCGCTGCCGCCTAGCACCGCATTCGCGTCATCCTCCAATTCCTTCTCTTCTTCCAAAACATCGACCATTGTGATGCTGTTTTCATCGTCCTTAATAACGCTTAAATTTGTTCCCTCTCCACTCGAACCAGCGATTTCGTCCGCCATGTTATTAACCCGCCAATTTTTTTTATTTTAAAGCCTGCCACATACCCTAAATATTTAATTTAAAAAATATACAAATTCTCAAAATAAAACGACAAATAAAAAATTTTATTTCATAAAACTATACTTTTTTAAGTTAATAATACAATAATTGAATTTTTTTTAATATGGGTATCATGCGAGCGATAGTTCATTTCTTTCAGGGTTAAAACCCAGATTTAATTCCTAATTTCATGACGTCATAATAAAAACTAGTTTTAAATTCAAAATCATTCTAAGTAACGTCATAATATCCACTATTTTTTTGAGCCAATTGGATCCCTTGCCGTCGATGTTGTCCGTAGAGCTGGAAACGTTACATTACGTGGCTTCAACATGTTTCGATTTTTAATCGCCCGTCAATTTGTGCCGTGTCACTGAAACATTTATATCATTCATGAAACAAAAAAAGTAAAATGAACACTTTTATATTCCCCCCAGATCCCATCTTTGTCACTAACTTTGATTTTTTTTGATTCCAGGGAGGCAGAATGAAGGCTGGATGGGGATTTTGCTTGCTCTTATTTATTTCATTGACATACGCAATCGATTTAGAGACTGAGAAAAACATTCCCAATGCGCCGGTTGATGCAAGTAACGATAAAGAATCGAAAAATTCAAAAGAAGAGTCGATGAACAGTGAATCGGAAGAAAAAACAACAACAACTACAACAGGAAATCAGAAATCGAGTCGTCCGTTACTTGAAAATAGTATTAAATTTAAAACTACGGATGATGATGAGATCTCGACGAGTAAAGGCGAAGGTGTTGCTGAAGAAATTAATTTTGATTCGCCGTTGGAGTGGTTGGAGTCGGAGGAAATGGAGGAATCGGATGCGGAATTGCTCGATATGAAGGCGCCGGGGAAGGCGAATGGGAAGATCGAGTTGATTGAAGCTGATTTTGAACCTGAGAAGGAGTTGAGTGAGGAGGAAAAAATGGGTATTTTATTGTTTGGATGTGAGGCTTTGTGGATTTTTAGTGTGTTTTGGTTTTTTTTTAGGCAGGGAGTTGTATCAAGCTGCTAAAACGACTTTGAATATGACTAAACCGGATAAGAAAAAGTAATGTATGGTGTTGAAAATATGTATTTTATAAATTTTTAAAAATGTAGACATAAAAAATTGAAATTTTGGATGTTTTGAAAGTTATAAAGTACAAATTTTTCAAGTTTTTAACTGAAAAAATATATATTTTTGGTGTTTTGAATGTAAAAAAATACAAAATTTTGGTTTTTTGAACGTAAAAAATAAAAATTTTTGATATTTGGAACGTTAAAAATACAAATTTTTGGTGATTTGAATGTAAAAAATACAAATTTTTGGTGATTTGAATGTAAAAAATACAAATTTTTGGTGTTTTGAATGTAAAAAATACAAATTTTTGGTGTTTTGAATGTAAAAAATACAAATTTTTGGTGATTTGAATGTAAAAAATACAAATTTTTCATGTTTGAAACGTAAAAATACAAAATTTTGGTGTTTTGAGTGGAAAAATACAAATTTTTGTTGTTTGAACATAAAATATACAAATTTTAGTATTTCCCACGTAATTTGTGCTATTCAAGACATCAAAAATACAAATTTATGCTATTTCGGACACTTCAAAAATACTTTTTTTAATCTAGATTAATGTTTTACAAATATTATTCAGAGCTTATCAATTTCTGGAAAAAGCATCCCAAATGAAACACGTCAAATCGCAGGAAATGATGGCGTACGCATATCTCTTTGGCGATTCAGTACGACAAAACACGACCGCAGCTTTGGAACTTTTCGAAGAACTTGCCAGCCGAGGATCACCAAAAGGCCAAATGGTAAAAAAAACAAAACAATTAAAACAAAAAAAAAAAATAAAAATTAAATAAAAACGAATTTCAATCATTTCAGGGCCTCGGTTTGCTTTACGCTACCGGAATCGGCGTTAATTCCAGTCAAGCGAAAGTAAATTTACAATTTTTACCAAATTTGTCAATAATAAATAACAAATTTCTATCATTAGGCACTCGTATATTACACTTTCGCCGCTCTGGGTGGAAATCCATGGGCTCAACAAGCGCTGGGTTATCGATATTGGGCTGGAATTTCGATCGTTTCAAGCTGCGAATCAGCTTTAACTTATTACAGAAAAGTTGCAAATATTGGTAAATTATTCATAAAGCCGTAAAAATGCATAAAAACGCATTAAAACAACAAAAATGCATAAAAATTACAAAAATGCATCAAACTCAAGAAAAACTCATGAAAATGCATAAAAATTACAAAAATGCATCAAAACTCAAGAAAAACTCATGAAAATGCATAAAAATTACAAATATGCATCAAAACTCAAGAAAAACTCATGAAACTGCATTTTATTCAATGCATTTAATCCAAAACGGGTTAAAATTGCATAAATTTGCATAAAAACCCGCCAAGATGGGTTAAAATCGCATAAAAATGCATAAAAACTCCTAAAAATGGATTAAAAATGCATTCAAATTGAATAAAAAATAAAAATCAACTGGCTAAAACTCACAAAAATGAGTTAAAATGCATTAAAGGGCATAAAAATAATTAAATGTTATTGCTTTTTTAGTTGCCGATGAGGTGTCCATTACGGGCGGGAGCGTCATTCAGCGAATTCGATTATTGGACGAGTTGGAAAATCCCGGATCAAGCATGGGAATGCTCGATGATGACTTGATTCAGTATTATCAGTTTTTAGCTGATAAAGGAGATGTCCAAGCACAAGTTTGACTTTTACAATTTGTTGTTGTCTGAATGGGTGATTTATTAACGCGTTTTTGGTTTGTTAGGTCGGTCTTGGACAACTTCATTATCAAGGCGGAAGAGGAGTGGAACAGGACCATCAGAGAGCGCTGAATTATTTCGTGCATGCAGCTGATGCTGGCAATGCAAATGCAATGGCTTTTCTTGGGAAGGTGAGAAGAATATTGTTTCTGATCATTTTGATTTTAGGCCTATTTGAATTTTATCGAAATTCTCGTGTACAACTTTGATTTTTGTGTCTGGTTTATTTGATGTTCAGACCGAAAAAAATTAATTTGCATAAAAATATGAAAATCTTTATATTAGTCAATTTTAGACCTATTTTCGCCCCATGTAAGTCAATTTTAGACTTATTTTGGCCCATATAAGTCAATTTAAGACTTATTTTGGCCCATATAAGTCAATTTAAGACTTATTTTGGCCCAATTAGTCAATTTTAGACCTACTTTTGCTAAAATTAGTAAATTTCAGACCTATTTTTGCTAAAATTAGTCAATTTCAGATCTATTTTTGCTTACAAATTTGAAAATTTATTAATTAATTATTTATTTGAATCATTAGATGTATTTAGACGGTGGATCTGCAGTCAAACAAAACAATGAAACAGCATTCAAATACTTCAAAAAAGCTGCAGACATGGTAAATTCAAAAAATAATTCCCGCAAATTACTGTAATCTCAAACAAACAACTCTAGAACAACGCCGTCGGTCAAAGCGGACTCGGCCTCATGTACCTATACGGCAAAGGAATACCGAAGGACGAAGCCAAAGCCGTCCGATACTTCACCCTCGCCGCCGACCAGGGCTGGGTCG